>JAOSBP010000009.1:8294682-8304945 GCA_027563825.1 Erythroxylum mucronatum
AAACCAATGTACCCGGAAAATGCCATGAATGCATGCCAAAATACTTCTGCACAATTAAGCACATATGAAATAATTTCTGTTAATCTTCTAACCCCTAATTTGGGGCGTTACAATATCTCCTCTTCTAAATCTCCATGCAAGAAAATTGTTTTAACATCCCATTGTTTAAGTACAAGATCTAAACAGGCAGTTAAACCTAATCTTGATTAAATTGATGTCATCTTAACTACCGATGAGAAGATTTCATCAAAATCTATGTCCTTCTTTTGACTAAAAGCTTTCACTACTGGCCTTGCCTTATGCTTCACTGGCTTGTCACTATATTTTTTTTAATCTTGAACACCCATTTATTCTTCATTGACTTTTTGCCTTTTGGAAGCTTCATAAGCTCATATGTATTATTCTTCTTCAATGAATTCGTTTCTTTCTTCGTAGCTGCGAGCCTGAGATCTTTGTTTTCATGAGATGCAACCTCTTGCACATTCTTATGCTCCCTCTCAACAGTAACCAATAGATATTTTGCACTCAAATATCTAGTAAAAAGTCTTTTCTCCCTTGTCAACGTTCGAAGCTATATCTCACTAACTGTTGGTTCCAATTGGCCCCCTATTCATTATCCCCAATAACTTCAACTCTAACATTTTTCCAATGTGGTTTGTATAGCTCATCATTACTAAGTTGTACCTGATCACTATCAATATGTTTTTATTCACATACATAATCTCTTTCACTTATAGACTACTTAGTAATAGGAGAAATTGGATAAGATTTATCATAAGATGAGCTAATATGAGTAACTTTATCTCCTCTTAAAAGATCAGCACCTCTCTCGTGCTCCTGAAATACCACATCCCTGCTCCTGACCACTTTTTACTTCTCTAGATCATAGATTCTAAAGTCAAATTGGTCATTGCTAAAACTAACAAAGATGCAAGGAATCACCTTTGAGTCAAGCCATTATTGCTAATCATTAGGTATGTGTCTAAATGCCTTGCAGCTAAAAACTTTCAAATGATGATATGTGGGATCTTTACTAGTCCACGCTCTCTTAAGAATCTCAAAATTCAATAGAATTGAGGGAGCTCGATTGATCAAATGGATTGCAGTTCTGACTGCTTCACCCAAAAATGTCTGTGATAATATGGACATTCTGAGCATGTAACAAACGTCATCTACAATAATTTTGTTCATCCTCTCAACAACATCGTTATGTTATGGAGTACTAGGTTCAGTGTTCTCATGTGTAATGCCACGTGATATACAGTAATCTTCAAACACCTTGAAAGTATATTCACCTTTATAATCTGTTCACATGCACTTTAGCTTCCTTTTCTACCATGATATGAAACTTCTCTAAAGTTTCAAATGCTTAACTATTGCTTTCAACATGTAGTCTTCCTCGAAGCATCGTCAATGAATGCAACAAAATGTTTGCTACCTCCTAGTAACTCCTCAAGTAGACTACAAACATTTGAATGCACCAACTTTAATATCTCGATCTTCCTTATAGATCTTATCTTTAAAAGACTTTATGTTGCTTTCCTACCAAACAATGATCACAAGGATTAAGGGTTAAAATGTTTTTGACTAGGATAAGGGATTTACTAGCAAATAACTTTATTCCCTTCTCACTTATGTTCCCCAATTGCTGATGCCACATATTTGGAGACGCTTCCTTTTTGATTGTGTATGCTTTTCCACTGCCACACACCTTCAAGTGTGTTTTGTACAATATGTAGCACAATTCTTCTCAAGCAATAGTCATTGCTCCCTCAAATATTTTGCACTTCCTATCCCCGAAAATACTTTTTAATTGTGATTGCTTTTCCACCGCCACACACCTTCAAGTGTGTTTTGTACAATATGTAACACAACTCTTCTCAAGCAATGGTCATTGCTCCCTCAAATGTTTTGTGCTTAGATCCTTATTAATTTAACAAATTTGTCGATAAAAAATTTAGCTTTAAATCGGGGATGTGTTATACATCTCTTAGGGTCAATTGGCATCTGACATTCATTTGAACTCGAATATCACCCGTATCGACAATCTTAGCGAAACTTTGATTTCCTATCTTTACGCTCACAAAGTCTCTGCTCTTATAATTTGAGAAGTAATCCACTTTTGAAACACAATGATAAGGAGCTCTTGTGTTAATCAGTTACTCAGAACCTAAATTACTGACATGGAATCATTCACTTATTGTACAAACTAGGGATACCTCATCATCTGTGCTTGAAGTTATTGTGGTTTTGTTCTTAACATCTCCATCATTATGATGATCTTGTTTTTTTAATCTTTGTTCCACTTGTAGGAGAATCTCTTAATGTGTCCTAGCTTGCCACAATAGTGGCATGCCTTTAGATCTTTGTTACATCTAGACTTTGATCGAATCTTAAACTTGTTACGCCCTTTGGGACCCCTACTCTTGCTCCTTTCCCTGCTTTCTTCTATGAAAACCTACATGTTGTCAACTCCTATCTCTTTTCTTTTGATATCTTCATTAACATACTTTCTTTGATTACATCTAAAGAAAGTACACCTTCAATAGATGAATTGCTTATTGTCACCACCAGTATCTCCCAGCTATTTAGTAGCAATCTCAATAGGAACAAATCTTGAAGCTCGTCATCAAGAATGATCTTCATTTTAATGAGCTTATTAATTATATCTTGAAAATCACTCAGATGCCCTGACACAATTTTCTAGCTTTCAGCTTTAAGTTTACAAGTATTTTAATCAGAGAGACCTTATTATAAGTAATCTTCTTTTTATAGAGTCCTTGTAGCATTTTTCACAACTCAAAAGGATTCATTTCTTGAGACACATGGTTGAATATACTGATATCAATCTATTGTCTAATCGTGCCTAGAGTTTTTTTGTGTCATCTTTCCTCATTCTTTATCTGACATCTTCTCAGGTTTTGAATGAACGACATCCTTCAAACCTTTATCCGCATTAATAAGATCGAAGAGATCTTTACAGTATAGAAGGTCATCCATCATGGGCCTCTAAAAATAGATTAGTTTATTAACATCAACTTGACTACAGAGCTATTTCCATCTTCCATCATAATGACTCTGATGCCACTTATTTGGAGACAATAACACAACTCTCTAAAAGATCAACAACAAAACACTCTTCAACTTTAACCAACAAATTTGTGAGAATAGAAAACTTACTAACGAAGCAAACACCAAGATTTATGTAGAAATCCTTCCAATACAGAGGAAAAAACTATGGTCCAAATCGACAAGCAAATCCACTAAATTAAAATAAAAATTTGCAAAGTTTGATATCTCATTCCATAACTTCAAGTTATCTCACAAAGTTTCAAGATTGAAACCAAAGTTGATGTATTAATCAACAAACTCTCAAACCAATCTTAAAAACAATAAAAAAGGATGAGAGTATTGTACTACTTGCCATCTCTCTCTATTTTTCACTTTTGGATGTTTTTGCCACACTCACATACAAAACTTGCGCATTTTTCTGTTTTATATCACGAAATAGGTTTTTTTTGCACAATACACGATCACATATATGACCATATAATTGATCGTATCTTTTCCAGCACCGCCTCAATCGCAAAATATACATGGATATTCTAGATAAATTTAAAAAATAGAAAAGATTCAAATCACCCTTTCTAGGCTTTACCAAGAAATTAATATGATTAATAAGAAAAGAAGATAGCAAAATAATTTGATGATTATTCCAATAAATAAAATATAAATTTGAAAAACAAATCTAATAATAAAAATCTTGAATTAAATAATAATAAAAATTTTATCAAAAGATTTCTTATTTATACTAAATCAATTTTCCTAGAAATAATTAATCAAAATTACCCTTAAAATAAAAAAAATGTAATTTATATTATTGTCTTATTTGATACGTGAGCAAATATAAATTATATAAAATAAGGAGCAATTCTTATAAAATTATTACAAAAAAAAATTCAAGACAGATTAAATACTTCTAAAATTCAAAATTAAAAAATGCTTACATATATTGAAAACATTTCTTTTTTATTGAAGACATTTCTCATTGGTCGGGTCGGCCATATGAGGCCCGGCCTAGAAGGGCCCCACTTCAAGCCCGTGCTTTGGCGGCCCGGTAGTAATAAGTCGACTCCAACTCCCATGCAAACACAACAAGTTACATAGAGACCTAAACCTAGTGGTAATCTACCGCATATATAAGGTATTGTTCAATCGTGATTAAGGTAAGACTCATAACCTAGCTGCTCCTTCGTTCTCCAAACCTAAACTCTCTCCAAATACTGACTTGAGCGTCGGAGGGGCCCTCCGGGAAACAACCCCCGGAGAGTCTTTTGCTTGTTTTGCAGGTATCACGCGATTCAGGATTCACAGAATGATGGAGCAGAACAAGGATGTTCCGGATCAACCAAATCCGGCTGAACCACTCATAAATTAATTTTAGGAACTTTTATTTATAAAATATAACTTGTTTGAAGACAGAAAAACAATTACAAAATTTAAAAAATTAAGCAAAAAATTACGGCTCGACAAAGAGAAATTAACGTTGAAATTTGTACTAGCTTGCCTAATGCATTTTAGAATAGAAAACAAGATATTATAAATCTATTTAATGAAAAATAAATCCCTATTAAAGTTAGGTTAGTACAAATAAATAAAGATTTAAAAACTCATTGTAAACAGGAAATATATGACTTATTAAGAAAAAATAAAATTTCCTTCTTAGTATCTTTAGAATTGTGCCACCTTTTCTATTAATAAAAAATTTGATCCAAAAGAGAAATTCGTATATTAATAATAAAATTTAAATATATTAATAAAGCACTGCAATACATAAGGTATCCTATTCTCAAGAAAATAAGATTTATTTACAAAATATAAATGTAAATAACGACGAATTGAGTTTACTCTTCAGAGGGAAAAAACGAAGTATTGTGCTTAATCCTGCCTGACCCAGAGGGTGTGTTTATATAGGCTAAAAGGTCTGGTTATTCACTTAAATATGTATTTATGTCATAATGCCAATTGGGGGTTAACAAGCCAGGGAGGGGATTAGTCACTGGATCTGCCGGTAGACACCCTGGTCTAAGACCAAAAAAAAATTGGAGGTTATCATTTATGATAGATTTCAATATTCGTGGCTTTAACATATTTATTTCCCATCCCATATAAGCTAACTAGTGGCTTTTGTTAATTTTTTGAGAGCATTAAGTGTTCATCATCAGCTGAGTTTTGTTGATAATATAAGTACATCTGGTTCTTTGATTTAAGTTAGAATGGTCGGTTAAATCTTTTTGCTCTCAAATTATTTTAAAAACTCACCTATCATTTTTTATAATTTAAAAATTAAGTAATGTTAATGAGTGTTTAATTGAATAATCAAATATTACTTACTTTCACATTATATTTTTTAAAAAAATCATGTTCTTGTGTTCGGAACTGCACTCTTACATGTGAAAGTTTAACAACAAAAGCAATGACAATGAGGAGAAGGAAGGCAGACGAAGACAATGAGAGTTTAGAAGCCATCATTAAACAATATGTGTGGATAAAGACGAATTGAGTTTGTTGTTCAGAAAACGAAAGCAAAAAAAGTTTGTGCTTAATCCTGACCTGGAGGATGTGTTTATACTTTATATAGCGACCGAAAAGCTAAAAGGATTAATCGGAGAGTCTGATTTTTTCACTCAACATGTAAATATCATAATATTTATCTAATTATTGAAGTTTATATTAGAGAAAATGGTTACTTTTGACCGTAACAACTTGTTTGGTTTAAAGGTTAAGACGATAGATAAAAAATAGAATAATTATTCATAAGAAAAAAAGATAAAGAATATAATAGAATGAATATTACTTTGTTTAGTTTACTGCTAAAAAATTTCTATGCCAGCGTTTAGTTTGGAAATATAAACTTAAAATAACTAACAAAAAGATAAAAATATTATTATTATTAGTATCATCATCATTATTATTATTATTATTAAATTCCTTATTATTATCAATTTTCTTCTTATATTTATTAATTTTATTATTCTTATTCTTATAATTATTATTCATTATTATTATTATTAATTTTATGCTTACTATTATTCTTATTTTTATTAATTTTATTAATGTATTATTATTATTAAATTCCTTTTTATTATTAATTATATTTATTATTATCATTATTAATTTTCGTCTTCTTACTATTAATTTATTATAATAATTATTTATTATAATAGTTATTATTAATTTTATACTAACTGTTAAAATTATATACATATATATTTATTATTATTATTAAATTCTTTATTGTTATTAAATTTATTTATTTATTATTATTATTTCAAATTCCTTATTATTATTAATTTTCTTCTTCTTATTATTATTAATTTTATTATTCTTATTATTTGTATTCTTATTTATTCTTATTATTATTATTAATTTTCTTCTTACTATTATTCTTATTTTTATTATTTTTATTTTTATTAATTAATTATATTATTATTATTATTATTATTAAATTCCTTATTATTATTAATGTTCTTCTTCTTCTTCTTAATATTAATGTTATTACTATTATTATTATTATTATTATTATTATTATTATTATTATTATTATTATTATTATTATTAATTTATTATTATTATTATTAATTTTATTATTCTTTTTCTTATTATTATTAATTTTCTACTTATTATTATTTTTTATTATTTATTTTAGTATTTTTATTAATTATATTTTATTTTTTATTATTAATTTTCTTCCTCTTCTTCCTAATTTTAATATTATTATTATTATTAAATCCCTTATTATTATTAATGTTGTTCTTATCGTAAGGATAAAAGAGTCTTCAATAAATAACTCTATTCTTGAAATAGCTACACCTTTTGATGATGATTAGGTATTCATCAATTTTTAGGAATAGCTATTAGGTATTATGGTATTTTTGTCTAACTAAACAAAGAATTATTTAAAATTTAAGAATATACCAGGAATATAATTCCTATTCTTGTGAATCAAACATGTTCTAAGTTTTTCATCGATCAATAAGTTTAACCTTAACATTTCAGAGAGAACAATTATATTTATAACATTTAGAAATGCTAAAATTGGATCCCACCATAACAGAAAATTTAATCTCATCTGTTAAGTGTCAAGTTAGCGCTGACCTGGCAATTTTTAATATTTTTATTTTTATGGACCCCAAGTACTATGTCATTGCAAACGTTATAAGATGAGACCCACTTTTTAAAACAAAAATAGCAAAAGGGTTAATTTTGGCATTAAGTTTTACACCATTCAACAATTTTAATCATAACATTTCAAAGAGAATCCTTAAGATCATAATTTTTAGAAAACTTTAAAATTTAATCCTATTATAATAGAATTACTATCAGCTTGAATGCTTGATGATATCACCGACCTAACACTTTTTAAATAATTATTTTATTTTATTTTCACGTTACGACGGGTTATATCGGAATTGCAATGCGGGCCTGCAATTAAAATAAAATATAGCGGCTTTATAAAAATTGTAGTTCTCTATTGTGGCTTTATAAAAAGTGGTTCTCTATCACGAGAGTGTGTTTCATTTTTAAGCAATTCTTTTAACATTACAATACTAAACTTTTAAACTTCTCATATGCACATTTGTATTAAAATTAAACATTTAATTATTACTTATACATGTAACATGTTCGTGATTTTTAGTTTTTTAATATTTATAAATACCATATTTATCTTTATAGTTAAAAATATATAATTTTTATAATTCCATGTAAGTTGTTGCCGTTATTATTATTATTGTTGTTGTTCTTATTATTATTATTAAAATAGGCACATGTGTGTGTGAGCCTATGTTCTAATATAAAAAGAAGCAGTGAGATACAAGGCCATGTATATGAACATATTCACATAGGTGATTTAATTTCAAACTTTGGAAAGATTATAAGACTTATTATAATCATGCTTAAGTTAGGTTTGATAAGGGACTAAGCTACTCAATTAAAAAATTTAAAAACTTAGACACTGAATTGAAAAAATCTAAAAAATCTAAGCACTGAAAACAAGTTTTCAAAGGTTATTCTCAACAGTAAACCAAATATTTGTCGGTATGCCCGTAGCATCTTCAAGATGATGAAGCTCACGGGCACTTAGGCTTTCCTTCTTTGGTTTTCCAGTCCCTATAGCAGGGGCATTCATCTTTGTGTCCATATGTGCCCGAAGGAACACACAAACATTTCTTACAGCAATGGGTGCAGATTTTCAGGCACCTGTTCTTGTATTGTGTGGCTGAACACCTGCCCCCACACGCTTTTGGACAATCTGTAAATTAAAATTACCCACCGTCATCAGTTTTTCTGAAACTACAAAACCGATATCACAAACATGCAGGATCACCTTTAGGAGGAACTGATCCTTCTCCAGCCGCCTATAAAATCGATAAATAATTCATGTCATTAGTATTTATTTATTTGGCTCGAAGAAGCAGAAAACGAGTTGACATAGAGAAGAGGAAGAGAGCACTCACATGTGAAAGTTGAACAACGAAAGCCATGGCAATAATTACAAGGAAGGCAGAGGAGAACCATGAGAGTCTAGAAGCCATGATGGCTTTTTTTCTTTTTTTTTGTTTCCTTCTGTTAATTAGATCTTCAAGTACGAAGTATATGCTAAATGCCCCCAACTGAGATTACTGTTACAGCAAGAATAGTGCGTTAGTTACTGACCAGATGATGTGTTTATATAGCGTCTGAAAGTTGAAAGTTTGGCTAGAGGGAGCAATTTGTTCGCTTAATCTATGTGCAAATGTCAGTGTCAATTTCCTAATTTGATATTTTTTTTCTTTATTGTGATTTTTTTGGTCTTAGACCAAGGTTAGGAAATTGACACTGACATTTGCACATAGATTAAGCGAACCCAGTGATTAATCCCCTTGTTGATTTGTAGGCACCTCACAGGGTGGGACAGCTGGCCCAAAGATTTAAGGCTGCTCCATACTAAAGTCAAGGATCGAACCCCTGACCTTTGGTTAAAAATGGATGAGTCCGTGCCACTCAACCACACCCCTTGAGTTTCTTTATTGTGATTTTTAATAATAATTCTTTTAGGAAGTAGTACTAAAGGTTGCGACAGTTTTGGGAAATTTGATGCAATGGATAGTGTTACCTTCATAAAATTATTCAGTTTATACTATTTCTATACTTGGGATGATTTTTTAGCTCAATAAGAAGTCCAAGAGAGGAAAAAAAAATAATGACCATACAAACACACAAATGGATTTGCTTACAATTTAATATTAACATATTAGATTTTAATGTTATTCAATATTGACAAATTACCTATTATCATATTAAAATTTAATAACGCGCTCTTAATTCTTTTACAATTTAAATAAAAATTTATGAAAAGTCATTAATTCTCATATTTTTGTTAAGTTTCGTTTCGTTTGAATAATATTATTTTAGCAACAAATGTTAACTTTCAAGTTTTAATTAATAAACATCAAAATGTTAAGAATTTATTTGAATTTTTATAAAAAATCTAAAGGTGAATCTATATATAGTAAAAGATTTAAAAAGATATATTCTTTTTGTCTTTTGGCATTGGTTCAGTCTGATTCTGCTGGGGCTGGACGTTACTGCTTGAATCCATGATCGCGACTGACTTCAGTTAAAGGACTCCTGCAAAACAATGGAAGGCACGCCGGGGGTTGATTGTCGGCAGGCCCCTCCGACGCTCAAGTTAGTCTTTTTGAAAAGGTTTTGGTCGCTAAGAACAGAGAAAAATAGGGTTGTGATCTCGTACCTGTATTATGGCAAAATAGTACCTTATATATGAAATAGATGCTAGGTTTAGGTCTTTACGTAAGTTTTTACGTTTGCATGGGAGACTAACATCTGCGAATGGGCCGTTGACGTGTGGACCTAGACCTGGCCTTGGCCTAGCACAGCCGACCCAACCAGGCATCAACAAATTTAAGTAGGATTGAGAAGGGAGTTCAAATTTAAATGGGCAATCTAGGTTTAGGTTGTCATGTATTTAAATCAGGTTTAGAGTTTTTGGGTTAGAATTGAGTAGTAGATATCCATTCCCAGCTATCTCAAGTTGTAGTCATAACAGAATAACAATGTTTATTGTTATATATGAAAAGAAAACCTCTCACTACTCTACCATAATGCGGCGGCATCAAAACCCTGATAGCACCGGTAGTGAAGTAGCTGTTGGGTTTAAATAAAGTTTGGGTCATTTGTCGGTTGGGCCTTGTTAGTGGG
>JAOSBP010000009.1:8344321-8359087 GCA_027563825.1 Erythroxylum mucronatum
CATAAATCTTGTATTTTCTCAAAATCATTTTCATAAAATCATTTATCAAAACTTTGCTTCTTAATTTTTCAAATTCGTATTCTTAGCTTACAATTCAATAAATAAATATACTACCCACCTGAATTTCCTTAAGCTTTAGGATCGGTCACTATGCCTTGGCTCTTCTTCTAATCATCTCAATTCACCTTCATTACACACATTAAACACAAAAACCCTAATTACCATGAGAAGATCAATGCTGGAATTTTTTTTAAAGAATGGGAAAACTTTGACTTTCAACCAGTTATGGTGTATCTATTTATACAAGGATTTCTCAATCTCTATGTTATCGAACCAGATTATGATATAATATTCTTGATCTATTAAAACATAAATTAAACTTGTGATTGAATCACAATATATCCATCTAACCAATTGCATCAATAAAAGAATAAAAACATGTTATTGTACAAAACTAGGGTTCATCTAGCATAGAAATTAAAAGAATTTAGTTACACATGATAGAAAATGAAATCAAACATAATCAAAAAGAAAAACGAATTGAAAACAATGAGTTCATGATTCTAAATCCCCTTGTTTGTCTTTTATCAAATATTCTTACAAGATAGAGGTTTGATCTTGTATGCCAACGGATCTTTTGATGATTTCTTTATTTTCACTTCTTTAACTCAAAATTGCCCATTTTGAATGATCTTTGGCTTTATAATCGCCTCCTAATGTTTGCTCTCCCTATTTTGCCTCTAAACATGCCATTTTATAGTAAATTTTAGGATTATAAGAGATATACGAACTGATGCATAGCCATGCATCAAACCTTGCATGACCCAAAATCTCCATAATTCGTAAATCTACATGGCCTAAGAGAAGTACACGGGCTGATGCACAGCCGTGTATCCCTTAAGTTTTATACTGCGTTTTCATCCTAATTCTTCCCCTTTAAGTTCACAAAGGCAATTGTAACCTATAAACATACTTTGAGCAAATTAAGCACCAAATATACAATAAGTGTATAAAATATGAAGCAAAAACATATCAAGTATGGGGTATAAATATGATCAATTATGCATCTATCAATGTTAAACTAAGGAAAACCAATAATAAACACTAAAGAAACTAAGATCTAACATATCTTGATGAGGCTTATTTCTTTTATGCAAAATTGCTTTTTTTTAATGAGTTATTAACTTATTTGGTCTTCCTTTCATCTTCCTATTATCCTTTCTTCCAAGGATTTACCCTTCTTCCCTTTTTGATTGGTCTCTAGTCCTTTTACATAGATCCTCCCAATTTTTTTTATTTTATGTCTCTTTCCTTCTATATTGCACCTATTTTGTTTTTTGTACCCCTTTTTTCACGAATCTAAGGGTGCTTTGGAACAAGGGTCTTAAAGACATAAATACAAGTTTGTATTTATGACATGTTACTGAACATAAGATTATGTTTAGAGAGTCTTCCTTCACGAGGAAAATTAATGGAGAAGTAAAATGCACTAAGATGGAATATAAGGCAAACATATGGGACCACATTTTGGTCATGTTGTTTATGTGCTAAGTTGTTGAATACGTAGAATGCACCAATAAGTTGCACGCATACTAACATGGTACTATATTAAGGTTGGGTTAATGGATATAGGACCAAATTCAACCCATGTTTATCTAATGTCACTTTAAAACTTCTCTATCATGTTTAAATTCATTATTACTTTATTGGAAAGCAAAAATAAGGCATGTAATCAAAACACATGCCACACTTTATACTTCTTTCGTTGAACATGTGCTCACGAATTGGATTTGAACCAATATCTCCAAACAACTTTCCTTTTAGTAGATCGTGATTAGCTCGATCCTCCTTCTCATTATATTCCTTTTATTAAGTACCAAGTTCTATAGAAATCATTCAAACATTAGTTAAATATTCTTAAAATAATAACAAAAGTATATATTCATTAGCACTTCTCAAATTCTGTCACATTTTAACATTTTCTTATCTTCAAGCAAATCATTCTCATTACTTATAACTTAAATAAATGAAAATTCTAAGAAAGAATTTAATCAATCAATTATGCCAATCAAGTTTCTCCATTATTCATTCAATGACAAAATTTATTAAATTTTTAGGCATTTATCTACTTGTACTGGGTGATAAATCAATTCAAATCACTCCATAATCTTTCAAATTTTAACTCAATTTGCAAAATTCAACCTAATGTATAAAATAAACATACATGATATAGAAAATTTAACTTTCAAATATTTCCGTACCCTTTATTATAAGAAAAAGAAAAACATTAACTTTAAAATAACATATAACAAACGTTTAGAAGACTATTTGAAAGTCAAGTAACTTTTGGATGTGAGACTAAACACCTTCCATAAATACTCCTAGGTACTCAATTAGCTCACCATTTTGAATGGATATTATTAGCATTACACTTTGACTTCAACCTTTTTACTTGTCTTAAACCAATGGAGTGAATATATTTAATGCTTACTAATGTGTGCTTAATTTTTTGTACATTAATTTCTTAACACTTAGTGATTATTCATATGAAATGCTTAAGATACTCATTTTAGCTCATATTTGATATTAGCAAAAGTTTGAAGCAAAAAAACTAAAATGGGGTAAAAGCACATTCCTTGAGCCAACATTTTGATGCTTAAACTTAATTACCCTTGTGGAACAAGAAGAGATGGATTAAGGTGAAGATTGAACAAGAAATAAGAAGAAGAAGAACAATTTAGTAAGACTTGAGAGATACAGGGTCGTTGATATGTGCTTAATTGTTGATATTTTTAATTATTTTCACTTAGCAATTATTGACATAAAAATGCTTAAGATACTCACATTAATTCATATTTGATTTTAGGAATAATTTTGAAGTAAGGAAATTAAAGTGAGTCAAAAATACCTTATTTGAGATATTTTCCGAAGATCAATACTCTGGAGTGGAAAAAGGAATATTAAAAGAATTAAAATGGCAAGGCAGCAAGATTACGGGCGTTTAATAAACGCAATTGAAAGGTGGCATCGTTTTTGAAGGGGCAACTCATAAAGCAGATGAAAGCCAAGAGGAATTAATTAAATAGAGGCTGAAGGAAATCAAGCAATTTTAAAGCAGCAGGTGGCATAAATAGAAGACCATGGGACTATCATGCACAACAATAAAATCAAGAGACAAGGGATTTGCGTGGCAAATCATTAGGAGGCCACAATCACACAACATAAGATGCAAATTAAATTGTTAGTGGCAATTGAAGGGTCAAGGCACAGGAGCAATTAAATCAACGTACAGGAGACACGTTTAAATTGGACGCCAGCGCACAAGACAGAGGCACAAGCAAATTAAATGTGAGGGCAACAATTAAATCAGGAGAGGGCTGAAGCGTGCAAGCAGCGTGCGTGAGACAAGCAATACAAATAGGCAATAAAATCATAGGAAATGGGCTAGAATTCGTGACACTAGGTCGCACAAGAGAGGGGCTCGACAGAAATTGACGCAAACATTAAATGAAGCCACAAGGGCAGCTCACGTGAGGCGCACGAAGGAGCATCAGAGATTAAATTGGGAGACATTTAAAATCATTAATAGTGAAGATCAGCAATAGGTGGGCTGCGACAATGTATTTGGGAAGGCAGCAAAGGAGAGCACAGTGTCGGCGCAATAAGTTATTTGGTTTGGGCGTTTGATAAATGCATTGAGGGCAACACATGGAGCAGCAATTAAAAATCAATGCAAATTAAATCAAGGAACAAGGGTCGTTTGAGACATCGTTTAAAGGAGGAACAAATTAATTAAAGCGGGAAGCACGAGACGCAAGGAGAAATTAACGTTTTGGGAGGCAATAAAGAAAACAAGAGGGGACACGCGTTACAAGGAACTGACGGACAAAGGAACGCAATAGGAGAGTTGTTGACGCAGCTGGGAGAAAATACATAAAATCAATTAAGTGGAGAGTTGCGGCGCTGAGACAGCAAGCAGGAGCTGGCGTGAGGGCTGTGTTTAACGCATACACTTAAGCGTTAAACGCAGCCTAGGTGCCCAAAGTAGCAGTGAAACGTGAACAAGATTGAACTACAGTGACGCTAAAGGAATCGGACGGTGAAAAAGGTTTAGGGATTTTTGGTTAGGGTTGAAGATAAGGGCTGAAACTATTTTTAGGAAAATATTTATGAAGGGTTAAACATCCCGACGCTGGTTCGGAGGTAAAATCAACGTCGACGACAAGAGTTAAGTATTTTTATAATTATTTTGTTGTTTCTTTCTCTCTTTAGGAATTGATTGTGTTATCCGGTTTTAACTGATTTGGGTATTGTGTATGGATAATCGAACTTTTGTTATTGTTCGGTTATTTTTATATGAACCTATTAGGTATTGTTAATTAATAATTTTAATGCGTTCATTGAATTGTTAATTTCAATCCCATTGCTAGAATTTCGATATAATCCGTAATTGTTATATTGAAATTCATTTGTAGCGACTAATGATTCGTAATCATTAGGGATAACATGACCTAGGTTAAATGGCACATCGTATGTAGTTGTTGCCTTGATTAATCGGTTTTCCTAATTCGTAATGCTATTGCCTAATTAAATCTAGAGATTGTATCCTAGGTTGTTAGGTGGTTAGGTTTAATTAATGATCGTATCTTGATTAAACAAAACCTAAGGAAAAACTCAGGTTAATTTTTAACCCACGATTAATAATTTCTAGGAGAGGTTAAAGAACAACAAATTAATAAAAATATGCTTTATTAAGGTTTAGGCCAAGATTGAACCGAAGAACTGGGTCCCTACCGAATTCTCATTTTTATTATTTTGCATGTTTTCTTTAATTAGTTTTAATTAGTTTGTTTTATTTTATTTTCCTTATTTCAAAAATCCAAAACCCCCAATTAGTGTAAACACCGATTAATTTCATTTCCTAGACTTTACACGCACTCTCTGTGGGATCGACCTAGACTCACCACTGCTACAGTAGTAGTCTAGTAATTTTAATTTTGACTAGCGAAACGACGCGCGGTCAGTCGTGTATAATACTTATACGGCTGTGTATGCATCTGGAAGATAAATTTTTGCTTACATGGTTGGATACACGGCTGTGTATCAAAACATGTATATGCTTAGAAACCTAATTTTTCATATAAATATAACATTTGGATGGAAAAAAACAAGGAGAATCAACTTAGGACTTCGTGAAGGGATGAAAATTTACTATTTCAAGACCTATGGAGGGCTAAGCTTCTTCAATCCGATTCGAAGGTGAAATCGACACTAAGGAGTGCATCTAAATATATCATCTTTGTGTATTTTCCCCTCTTTAAGGATTGTTTATGTTATTTTGTGCTTATTGAATTGGTATTGTGTGAGAATGATTTGCTCTATTGGATTGTTTTTTTTGTAAACCCATTGCTAGAATTTTTGAATACAATAAATAATAGTTGTGTTTGGATTCATTTGTAGCAACTAATGACATTGAATCATTAGAGAAAACGCAACATAGGCTAAATAACTGGAACTTATGTGGTTATTACTTAGATTGATCTGTTTTCCTTACCTATTGTGACAACCTAATACCCCCTAAAAGGATATGCAGATGCACTCAAAATAGACTTAGACAATTCAACAACCTCCAGAGATAAGGCAAACATATATCATATCTCACATTTCATTGTGGTTTACACAAGTCACAAATTACACATATAACATCCATAAATAAAAAAATCTTATCTAAGTTATGGTTAGTATAGGCCATTTATATATACTACAAAATTCCTTCTTAATATTTATAAATTCAACACACTATTTCAATATAAGATCTTCCAAAGGATCTTCATTTGGCATACCACGAAAAGTAGGCAAAAGATGAATTAGACTAGTTTTAAGCTCAAAAGCAACATCAATAGTAGGAAAATCAATACACAATGGTTGATGATTAAAATCAGGGGCAACCAATTGTTCAAAAGTACGATCATTATTTTGCTCCACCATGTTAGAAGTAGTATAAAAAATGGAATCACTGGAAGAATCAAAAACTAAATCTAAAGCTATTTGAATTCCTTGTGAAGAGTCAAGTTTTTTGTCAGATGATGATGGATCTTTGGAACTTTGTACAACTTGTCTTCTCGCTCTACGTAACATTCTTTCAAGTTTTGGATCAAATTTCTATTCACTAGTGTGAGAAGGTCATGTCATACACTGTGACTAAACAAATAAGAAAATAAGTTAAACTAAAAAAAATAATAAAACAAACAAATTCATAAAAGCAAAGGATATTAATCCCTGGCAACGACGCTAAAATTGGTTGCGTGTCATAACACTACAAAAATAACTATACTAAAACTATAGATAACGGTAAGTCTAGGTCGATCCTACAGAGATTAATTCTAGTTACTTTCCTAAATTATTTGTATAAGAAAAATAGGGGGATTTTGGTTTGAAGCAAATAAGAAAGCAAAGTAAAATTGAATCTATAAAAAAATCAAATTAAATAATAGCAAAGTTATAAAGTTAATGAATAAACTGAAATCTAGTTCTTTGGTTTAATCTCAGCCTAAGCACAATTTCACAAATGTTGTTGAATTATCACCTTTACACCTCTTTTAAGACTATTGATCGTGAACTAACAATAAACTCTGTTAATTCCAATTTTTTCTTAAGTTGTAGTTAATAAAGAAGAGCTCGTTAATTAACCTTAACTATCGAGAAGCCTAGAACAAGCTCTTTAAGTTTATCCAGATAGCCATATTATAAGTGAGAAAAACAGACCAATCTAAGCAACGATCACACAAGCTCAGATTATTTAACTTATGCTAGTTATCCCTAACGATTTGATACCGTTAGTTGCCACATATGACCTTAAATATTACTATTATGTAGCGCATTCAAGTTCTAGATATGGTTTTCTTAGGAAAAACGATTCAATATAGCATTAAAATCATTCTCATATAGTAACCCAAGCAATCCATACAAGTTAACGTAAACAATCTGAAAAGAGGGACAGAAAACGATACACAACAATGATATGCTTAATGTGCTCCTCGGCCTCGATTGCCCCTCCAAACGAGTGTCGGCTGATTTAGCCATCCATTTCCTTCTTCAATCTCCAAGAATCTACAAAGAAAGCTTCTGTCTCCATTAAAAACCGAAGAGAAATGAAGAGGAATGCAGACCTTTCTCTCTCCTATTTTTTCTTCTCTCCTCAGGGTTTCATTCTTTTCTTTTTATACTTCATTCCAATTAGGGTAAAAACTAGGTTTTACCTAACCCAAACTGTCTGAAATAACCCCCAATAAGTTAAGTTCAGAAGCAGTCCCCGAGTTGTCGTCACGCAGGCTATGATTGTGGCCTGTGTTATAGACTTCTATCATGATCGTGGCATTCCATCATTCTTCTGTCACGATCGTGGCCAATCGTGGCACTGGGTTATTCCTCCAACCTTCTCCAAGTTTTCTCTTCTTTGCTCTTATTCTTCTCCTTCTTATTCCACGAGGACATGTGAGTGCCAACATCGAGAAGATGACTTAATGCATATGCTTTTAGGTCACTTTAATTCCTTCACTTCCAAACTATACCTAAAATCAAATATGAGTCAAAGTGAGTATTTTAAGCATTTCTAAGGCTTTAATCACTAAGTCTAGCATATCAAATGAATCAACATTTCAACACATATTAACTACAATGAAGGAAATTACATAAGAAACTTGCTCAAATTTAGTAACACTTATCTTTGGTTATCTAAGCTATTTATTTCACATGATTTCAAATCCAATCTTCATATTTCTTTTTCTTCTTAACTATTCTATATTCATTTTATTTTCTTATTGAGCAAGCCAAATCATTCTTAGTTGAAAGGAAAGGACTTACAAGTTGCTTTATAAAGTGATCTAAAAATTGCTAATTTGGAGACTAAAAAACCGAATTACCTCTCCGTATTAATGAATTCTTATATTCTTTCCTATAGATAAGAAGGAAACAACATTCTAATAGCTTAAAAATTAATGGAAGGATATCATATAATGAAAAGCATAAAAGGTGTATGTTGAAAGTAGACCATATGAAAGCCATTAGTTCAACTGAATATGACTTCAAAATATGATCTTCACATATTTGGATTTCCAAAAACATTCTTTAAATGAATCTCTATTTTCTTGACCATAATACCATTTTCCATCCTTCTGAATAGGGAACCAACCACAATAATCTAAGTATAAAAGAAAAGACTTAAGAAAATGTGACCGTTCATCCTTATATCTATACATATTAGTTATGGAAGCATTAATCAAATAATTAGGATTCATGTTAATAATGGAAGATCATTTGAATTCCATGAGAAATTTTAGTTTTGTTTATTTATCAATTTTAGTTTTGTTTTATGTTCATTTGTTTATATTAGTCCCTGAAGGAACTCAAAAGGGGTTAATTGGATCCTTATGAATTTTAAAAACCTTTTGCCACTTGCAATTTGATTTAAAATGTTAAGAAAAATATTCATATAAGCATAATAAGTAAAAGAGAACATGGGAAAGATAGTGTAAAAATTTTTATAATGGTTTGTGATCACCTTTTGCCTACATATATCTCTTAAGGTCATTTGGGATTTTCCATTGTCCCCTTCCAAAAGTGAAGAAAAACCTTATATAACCTCTTTCTTTACTTAGGTAAATAGGAACCCTTTACAAGTTCTTAGAGATGAAAAATAAATTTCATCGATTGATCAATCTAATACAACCTTGAGTAATATCCTCTTCACTTCCTCACTAAAATGCTTTTGGGCTCAATTTTAATCATAATGAATGTTATAAAGCTTTTAAATGATGGAAGCTCTCTTAAAATTTATTATTGTATCAATAAAATGTCATAAAATTATCCCCAAAATGTTTTAAAGATGAATAGAGTCTTGTTTGAGATAATATTAACTCATCTCAATGATTGAAAAGAAGTATGCAATAAATAAAATATGTTTTTCTATGATGAGCATCTAATGCATTGAAATAACCAAGAGATATAAGAAAGATTATACCTATATTTATATACTAGGAATGTTTTCAATTTTCCTCGGTCATGATTTTGTCATTCCCTTAGATGGACTTGAAGCTCATAAGCTTATTTAATTAGTCCATCTTGTCTTTGATGAATATTTGATGGTCATCGTTGCTATGTGGTCTTCATAAAGTATATCTTAGCTTACTTTAGTACATGTCTTCATTTTTTAAATAATTGAGAAGAACAAATTATTAGTAATAATTATATTTTTATTATATTTACAATATGGATTGGAAGCTTATCGTTACCATCTTTCACTGTTTAATGATGACAAATTATCTTATCATATTAAAAAAATGGAAATGCTTATTTAAACACAATTTCCTTATATCTGGAAAATGTGGACATTTAGTTCTTCTTTAATCCATGCATCACTTATATTATCAATAATCAATTGTAAGATTAAGAATCAATCATTTTTTTCTATAATAAATCTCGTTAGGATTTTAGAAAATATAAGAAAAATCAAGTGACATAATAAAAGGTTTCATCTAGGCTATTTGGTTGATCTAGCTGCTCTGACCAAACGTTCAAACCCTTCATTCATTATTTTTAGTACTTCTCTCATCCATTTCTCTTAAATTATTGTAGTTTAAAGTACTCTATAAAGAATATTAATTAGCAGTAATTAACATATCTTGTTTACATATATTAACTTCTGAATAATAAAATTCTCAATTTAGATATGAATCATACTTTCAAGTATTATATCATATAATAGATGTGAATAATACAAGATAAAAATAATTCATTAACAAGAATCAACGTAGGAATTCTTTACCTAAAGATGGAGATGAAATATTTTAGTCTAAGATCGATAAGTATTTACCATGATTTTGATGATATTAAAACATGTTATTAATGTTTTTAGCTTTGATAATATTGGTATTTTAAATTGTCAAAAAGTCAATAATATGTGAAAGAACAAGTTCAATGTAAGAGCATAGTAATCAAATGGGAAAATCCGGTTAAGTTAAGCCTCAAAGAACAAATTAAATGAGTAAAGTGTAACACATATACAATTTAATCAAACTTCACTCGTAATTCAGTAAATGTAAATTTCTTTATAACCTTTGAATTGCTCTTTTAAATGTTCTATGGGTTCAAATATTTTATGATCATTTATAGTTAGGACATATTACATATACTGGATGTTTGGAAAATTTTTAAAGAGAATCCTTTTGATTTTCAAAATACTTTTGGGAAAAATAAAGATAAAATAAAATGTGTTATTTTATTTTTAAGATCCTTAAGAAAATAAAGATAAAATAATTTTTGAATTATTTCATATGTCAAAATAGCATTTGAACCTAAGTTTTCAACTAATAGAAAATCTTTAAATTATTTGCGAGGAAATTATACAGTTTAAGTAAATTATGTGTTGTTGACTAGTTTTCATATTTGAGTGTTGCAAATGAAGAATTAGAACATCAACAGTCAATCTCACACTCCAAAACTGTGAATGAACGGTCTTCAATTTCCAGAGCAGCAATCTCTTGGATGACTTGAGCTTTATCTGCTTCAAACTGTTCATCTTCTACAATATATAATCTGAAATTAGAATTCAGTTCAAGTATTGAGAATCTTAAAAATTCTTCATACTTTCTTTCATTTTTTCTTATCTTACCTTTTTCAATTGTGAAGTCACCTAAAAATCGAAGCAGCTTGCTTCTATTTGTGACGAGGACACTTGTAACTTCAGGAGATTTGTGTTGATTGATGACAAACAACTATAAACGAAAAATAAGAAAATGAGAAACCAAGAACTTAGAGTAGTGTTTAATTAGAATCAAAGTCCAGAACATCGACCTTTGTCTTTTGTACCTTAAACACATGAAACGTTTCTAGCTGTATCGTCTTGTTTGAATCCTGTTAAACAAATGAAGAGTTACAGGTTCAGTAGTGGAAGGATGTGTTTATATATATATATGTATATAGAATAATCACATATTATATTGAAGAAAGAAATAAAAGGGATTACCTTAAAAAGGTTCATCAAAATTCTCAAATTATCCAACGATCTCACGTAACGCAGCATCAGATCACAATTTGAGCGC
The DNA here is from genome assembly GCA_027563825.1 of Erythroxylum mucronatum. Taxonomy (NCBI): domain Eukaryota; kingdom Viridiplantae; phylum Streptophyta; class Magnoliopsida; order Malpighiales; family Erythroxylaceae; genus Erythroxylum; species Erythroxylum mucronatum. Next base: position 8,355,421 of record JAOSBP010000009.1, read on the forward strand.
TCCAATAATATATCATATAAGAACTGAAAAATATATAAAACTCTTAAAAGAGATTAACAAATTTATATAATTAAGTTTTATTTCCTATTTATAAAAATAATATTATGTTCGTGAAGTCTAATATAGAAAGTTTACGCAACAACAACAAATTTTTTGCTCTTTAAGTTCATATTTTTCGTTATTTAACAATTCTAATTTTTATTTAGTTTGTAGGGATATAATTAAAAACGCAAGTCAAAATTAAGTTACATTCTATAAAATACTGTTGCATACCAAACACTATAATAAGAATCCACCTAACTTTTCTATTAAAATTCTTATAAGTATCCAAATATGTGAATATCTTTAATTTCCATATATTTATTTTCCGAAAAATTATATTCCAAATTCACTTTACTTTCTTGCTAACTAAACAGGGCCTTAAAGTAATATTAGAAAGAGACTGCATGCTGCAGAAATACTTGAGATCTATACACCCCACTCCCATTTGTGTCCATAAAAGGAAGAACAGAATTATAATTTGAAGGTGAACTACAATAATAAACAGGAAAATAGATCAAAATTAATACATAAATATAATGTAATCACCTTCAAAGCGTGCCGTCTGGTTATGTAATTGGAAGATTGCAACAACTGCGTATTGTATTCTTCAAAAAACTGCAAAACAAAACCTCACATATTCGAAACCATGCACGAAAGTTATTAAAATCAAAAGATACAAGTATTCCACGGATTTCTGTATACAAAACTCTAAGTTGATTGAAGCACTCACCCAATCATAGTTCGTGGAAAGAAATTCAGCTACTGTAGATTTATGCCTCGTTAACAGCTCCTATGTAAATTGAGAACGTGTTGTTAGTAATAAAATTCTTAACATTGTAAAAGGAGAGGCAAATGCGGACTCAGAAGCAAGTATGATGATAGTTAACACGATGTAAGGGTCTTCTTTTTGTGTGTCCTTTTTAACGAGTTTGGATCTTCTGTCTAATATTATGTTGTCTTATTCTATCTCATGAATCTCAGTCATTCATTTATGTGGATCTCGCGTAGGTCTCACATAAATGAACGCAAGATCCGCATAAATAAATGACTGAGATTTATGAGACAGAATAAGACACCATAATATTAGACAAAGGATCCCATCCCTTTTTAACAAAATGGCATGAAAAAGACTCAACTTTAAAAGTTGCTAGTGCCTCCGATGCCACGTCAAAATTTGGTATTTGTATGTAATCAAATAATTTCTTCGTGTGCTCCGACTGCAAAACATATCTGGAAAATAACACAACTCGTTTTAGACATATATTGTAATTGGTAAGTTGCATAATTAATCCCATACTTGGAATCTTACCTGGCCACAACCTGGTGGCGTATGCATTCCCTCGAAATTGTGCCATAAGTTAAAGCAATGTCATCGTCTGAATAACTATTCATAACAAACCAATTATCAAAAAGATTTGAGAGGTCGTATTAGGTACTGAATTTATCATGCAATACAGATTAGCTTAGTTCATCTAATCTTACCCAGATAGCAAAATATCCATAATATCTAAATTGTTTTCCATATAGTCAGAAGCAATCAACCTTCCACCTACACGTTGTCTTTGCAAATTTGCAATGACATGAGTAGCATTCCGACGGGCCTGGAAACAAAGTTGTTCATCACATCGTGCATGGAACATAATGTTTCAAGTTCAAGAAACTGTTCAAAGGATTACGAATTGTTTGTAGCTCACCCCCAAGTCGAGTTTAGGCAGACCAAGTATGAGAGAACGAAAAGAATCATCTTTAAAGAAATGTTGGGTCAATTGTGCACAAGCTTCTGAATTTGGTTCCTTTTGTCCGTCTCCATACAAAACCGTCCTCATTTGCAGGAGTAGCTTATTTAGCTCAGACATCTGAAACCCAAAGAAAACTCATTTGTCATATTCTATATGTGGGAAACTTATAGTTTTGTAGGATAAATTACGTAATATCAGCAAACGCTTAGCATAACCGATCAACTTTTCCGTTTTCTTTATCTACCAACAAGACATACATATCTCAGTTTTTCCTATTCATTTGCCACCATAACATGACAATTTTGATCCCATTTTTTGCAATTTACAGCTTAGCTTCGCATTTGCAATGGTCCTATCGATTTAAGCTAAACACAAAACTAGAGCCCAACCCTAGAAACCAAATTGTTAAGAAAAACGTTTAAAAAAGAAAAACCTTTTCTTCTCGCTTGCGTTCGCGAGCCTCTTTAGTCGGGTCGACAAAGAATACGAGGATGTCGCGCATACGCTGCACGAGCTCCGATGGCGTGTGTGACTTCTGCTTAAAGAGCCCCTTCATCTTTTCCGATATTCTGGAGGCACTATCTGTGTGTGGGACATATATTCATGTACTTATAAACGTGTATATGAAAACTTCTTGAATTTTCTGATTGCATATATTTACGAGGGAATCGATTCTGGGTTAAGGTGCAAATGGGACTGGTCCCGAAGGGATTCTTATATGTGAAAGTTCCATCATCCATCAACTTTTGGTTGCAGCCATGTGTTCAGTTTCAGGTAATAAAAAGTAAATGGAGGTTGGCCCTAAAAGAGGTCAAACATGAAAGACTCTTCGTATGGTTCGTGAGAATTGTAGGGGGATTTGCTTTTGGTATGACTTCCTATTTTCTAGTATGTTTTTTTAGTTTCTTTTAAGTAAACTGGTTTTTTTTAACAAGGGAAATTATAAACACGTAATATCTAACTAGCGCATTGTCCCTTTGAATGAGTTCCAAGACTGACAGTGGAGGCTCTTGAAGAATATGAATTCTTGGGCTGGCCATGACAGTAAGGGCGGTCAGGTTATCCGCACACTGATTCCCTTCACGATGTACGTGCTAGATTTGCACCTCCCAATCTTGTTGGAGTAAACCACGGGTACCTGCCAACAAAAGATTATTCATATCAATCACGGTAATGGGAGTGGATAGGATGTTAATGACTTCTAAGGAGTCCACTTCTAATATGACCTGGCGATACCCAAATGACCAAGCTAATGTAAGGCCCGAGTGGACTCTCCAAAGTTTGGCTGTTAAGGACGAGCTACTTCCAATGTGTTGAGAAAACCCGTCGCACCACTGACCATGCCAGTCTTGATTTAAGCCACCAGTGGTAGCGATGTGTGACCCCTGTTTAAACGCTCTATCCGTGTTGAGTTTTACCTATTCCTCCGGTGGTTTTTTCCATCCCACTAGACTTCCCACCAATATGCCCTAGTTTGGAAACACACAGCTTTTCACTGCTCTCGCCTTGACTATCCACTCCACGTACTCTATAACTGCCTTCATACCTTCTTCCAGCCAAACAAACTCATCGTCAAAAAGACTTTTGTTACGCCACGTCCAAAGCATTCAGCATGCGACTCTAAAAATAGTAGTCTATTCCTCTTGCATCACCTGTGAGTGCTTCATTAGGTTGGATTTCACCCATACATCCTCGTCCTGCTGGAAAAATTCTGTATCGATTATCTCCGAGGGAAAATTTGTTGGACCCCGATCTTTAAGTGAAAATTTAGAAATATTAAATGAAATTCAGTGAGTGTTTTTGTATATGGAATTGTGTTATAGATGTTTTGTGCCTTAAGGAAAATTGATGAGAAAAGATTTGAGGACTTTGATATTTGAGTAAAT
>JAOSBP010000009.1:8368216-8379115 GCA_027563825.1 Erythroxylum mucronatum
TCGGGAAGTCCCGGTGACAAAAAAGTTTTGTTTTCCGCACCTGGTACATATGATGTACCTCCCGGGATTTTCCTACACGGACTGGGCAAACAGGATACCTGACCTTAAAAGTAGATCTAGAGAAAGCCTATGACCGGCTTTGCTAGCAGTTTATCCAGGAGACCTTGGTTGAGATCGGGTTGCCTGCGAATTTAATCTGGGTCATCATATAGTGTGTCACGACTACTTCGCTTCAAATTGCCTAGCAAGGGTCGGTCTCTAAGCCTTTCCAGCCCTCGCACGGCATCAAGGAAGGCGACCTAATCTTGCCCTACCTAATTGTCCTCTATCTGGAGCGTTTTAGGCACCTCATCTCTCAAGAGATGGGCTGTGGGGCGTGAAAACCGATCAAGTTGAGTAGCACAGGACCCCCTATCTCCCATCTGTTCTTTGCTGATGACCTTGTGCTGTTTACAGAAGCTACGGATCCGTAGACACAAGTCATAGCTCGTACCCTGGAGACATTCTGCCAAGTGTCAGGTCAGAAAGTGAGCCATAATAAAACTAGGATTTTCTTCTCGCAGAATGTCCCCCAGGATACTGCATGGCGGCTCAGTCACGGGCTTCAGGTTTCCAGTAAGACTAATTTGGGCTGCTACCTTGGAGTCCTCTTGATCCATGAACGGATGAATCATCATACGTGCCAACATATCCTTGATAATGCCCAGTCGAAGCTGATTGGCCGGCAATCCAAGATGTTATCCCTGGCAGGTAGGGTTACCTTAACCTAAGCGATCATCTCTGCCTTGCCTATCTTCACTATGCGGATGGTCCGACTTTTACACCAGTTGTGCGATGACCTGGAAAAACTTATACGGGACTTTATCTAGGGGTCTTCCACGGATTGCAAGAAAATGCATCTTGTCAATTGGGAGTCGATGTGTAAGCCTAAAGCCAAGGGGGCTGGGGATCAAACGTATTTGGTCTACCAATGAAGCGCTGCCCGCCAAGTTAGGTTGGGACCTTCTCACTAGACCCACCGCCCTGTGGGTTCGAACACTCTGGGCTAAGTATAGACTTGGCACTACGATGGTGCCCCCTCCAAGTATTCAAGCCAAGGGCCTCAGTTATACGGAGTGGGATTTCGGCATCTTGGCAAACAGTTCGGTAGGGCCTCTCATGGTCCCGGGGCAATGGGAGACGCATTTTCTTTTGGTTGGACAACTGGCTAGAAGGATGGAGCCCGCTCATCCATGTAGCCCTCTCTTCGGTCCCAGAGAGCCTTCAGTTCGCTACAGTCGCGTCCCTCCTGCAAGATCGAGGTGGTTGGCATTGGAATGGTTTCCAACAGTATCTCCTGCCTACTGTTTGTTTGGACCTTGAGCAGTATGGCCTGGCCGCGGAGGATGCCGGGGAGGACCAATTGATGTGGGCTTCAACCCCCCATGGATGATTCATTGTGGCGTTTGCTTATGATTTAATCGAGGGACGCTCTAGGGAGTTCAGCAATATGTTGTGGGAGGTTATTTGGAAATGGGTTGGCCCCCAGTGATTCGATCGTTCTTATGGCTAGTGGCCAAACGTCAACTCCTGACGAATCAGCAGCGAGTGGCGCGACATATCGCCATGGATAATAGTTGTCCCTTCTGTGGGCAGGTATAGACTACAATCTATGTGGTGAGGGATTACTAGAGGGCGACAGAGTTCTAGAGACAGTTTCCTAGCGAGGTGGTAGATAGGGGTTTTTTTTCCAGCAAGCTAAGGAGATGTGGTTGCAGTCTAATCTCACTACGCCAGTCCAGGTGCAGCGGGCTACGTGGGCCACTATTTTTGGAGTTGTCTGCTGGTTTCTTTGGAAGTGGCGTAACAGCTGTTTGTTTGAGCCCAGCTTTGTATGGCCGGAGGAAGGGTCCTAGATCACCCTAGATTATGTAGACTGGATTGTGTGAGCCCAGGTGCTGGAAAACAGAGTGTTCCCCGCGCCTGGTGTTCCGGTGGGCTCCTTGGCGGGCTGGACTAAACCCCAGAGGGTTAGGTTAAAGTCAACACGAACGACGCGGTGAAGCTTGGAGCCTCTAAAGCTTTAGCTGGAGGATTAATTCGCGATTGTCATGGGAACTGGTGTGGGGGTTTTCATCAACACATCAGAAGGGGCTCGCCTTTAATGGTCAAACTCTAGGGTGTGTTCTCCGGCCTTACGTTGGCCTAGGAACAGGGGTTTCGCAGGGTGATCACTAAAGTGGACTCCCTCGAGGTCATTAACATTCTTTCTGCACCTCACTATAGGCTAACTGGAGTTCCTTTTTTGGTGACAGGTATTTGGGAGCTCTTACAACGGCCTTGGGAAACTCACGTCCAGCATGTTGTACGAGAGGGTAACCAGTGCGCTGACTGTTTGGCGACCCTTGCCGGCCTCCTTCACCCAGGCCTTCACGTCCTCCAGGAGCCACCTTTAGGCGTCCAAGAGCTGCTACGCAAGGACAATTGTATTCTCGGGCGTTGCGTTAATTTAGCGTTTTCCCTTTTGTAAACAAAAAAAAGATGGAAATTTTGATAGACAATTATAAACTATTAAAATTACTAATTCATTTCTTAAATGCTTTTTAACTTAGCTAGGCTAATTTTGTTGAATGGGTGGTCCATCTTCCTCTTCTGTTTCAAGTCTTTAAGGACAAGTTTATACTCACATATGCAGCAATTTAATATCGAAACCTTTCTCCATGACCAGTCTTTATATGGTAAATTTATGAGCTATAAAAGACAGTGATTGTACTATATCACTTTGATTTGTATAGTACTTTTCTAACTTTTAAATTATTTTACATAATGCAAATATTTATCTTCCATTGAACTTAAATTTTAATACTAAATATTTACATTTTTAATTCCATGAGTATATTGAATTAATTTAGTATTTGATAAAAATATTATTAAATATTTAATAAAATACAATACATAATTCAAAATATTTCAATAGTCATTTTGATAAAATATATAATATGATATGACATTAGTTATTTAAAATATAAAAATCAAAATATGTTTATTAAGGATTATATAATATGATAAATTACACAATGCAAGACTCACCGAAGAACAATCACATGCTCTATATATAACACACACAACAATTTGTTATTGTTCCCAATTAACAAAAAATAAGAATTGTCTCGCAATATTTTCTAAAATTTAAGTTAACACTGTATATGTTACACTTTAATATTACTATGTGTTACTAATCCTCACCTTGCTACCCTAGTTGATTTTCAGGAGTTAAGATACAGGGACTAACAATGCCCTATTTAGCATACTTTGCGGGAAGAAAACCAATCTGCTGATTACTTGTCAAAAGTGAGTTTTTCGTGTATCAAGCTTGAGATCTTTGACATGAACCTTCCCGGTCTTAGAAACATTTTGCTGAGGTTGTTTTTTGTCGGAGCTAGTTACGTGTTCTAGCTCATCCAATGTACCAAAATTTTTTTTATGTGTCATCAAATTAGCTTATGTGACGTCACAACTAAATAATGTGACCAAGTATTAAAAATGTAAATATTTAGTATTGGAAAATGTAAATATTTAGTATTAAAATTTAAGTTCAATGAAGATGAGTATATTTACATTTTCCAATACAAATTTAATTCCAATACACCAAAACAGTATGAATTAGTTCGACCGGTGACCGGTCGGCTATCCGGTCCGATTCACTCTTAAAAATCGGTCTCTAATTGAACCAGTGAGAACCGGTCAAAACCGGTCAATTGACCGATTGAACGGGTCCGGTTTGACCGGTCCGACCACTAGTTCAATAAATTTTTTAATTTTTTAATGTTTTTTTAAATTATTTGGTATATTTTTGTATTTTTTAATATTATATATAATTATTGCATAATTATGACATCACACCGGTTTGACCGGTGATTGAACCGGTCGAACCGATCAAACCGGTGACCAGTAAAACTTCCGGTTCAATGTCCGGTCTGAGTTTTAAACCAAGTATAAAAATAATTTATAAAAAATAATTTCTTTAAAATATTATTTAAGATGTGATTTTCACTTTAAAATTTCATAAAAAGTTTTAAATAAATATTTCTAATATTATTTTTGTCCCTATTTTTGATGAGATGAGTGTTATTTTAATAAATTTACGATGAAAAGTGATAATAGAGATGACTTATTTAAACCTTTTTTATAAAATTTTGAGATTTAAATCATAATATAAACCTTTTTTAATTCTATATTTAGAAAAAATAATTAGTCATCATTGTCATACCTCGAAAAAAATCTCACATTTGAAGCAGATTCCGGGGCCACATTGAAATAATTAGTGAAAAAGAAAAATACAAGAAAGATGATATCGGAATCAAACCTGTTTACCGACGATCCAATCATCCAAGCCAGCTAGCTTCTTAGCGCAAGAACCTCCGCCACACATACGCGCAAACACCTTAAACCCAAAATCCTAAACCGGGACGTGCCATGTTTCTTTCGACGCAAAAAATGGCTCTCTTCTCTCCCTCTCTCTTTCTGTCCAACCCCACTTCACTACCGTTCGTCAATCCTCTTCTCTGTTCTCTCCAACGCTTCACTTCAGTGTGCAGACTCCAGGCCTGTCACCAAAGTAGGACTTTTGATGTGCTTAGTGGTAAGAAGAATGAAACTTTTCTATCCTCTGCTGTGGCTACGGAGGCAGGGACTGTGACCCAACGTGAGACTCCAGGTAACACCCTGAAAGAGGAGACTGAGAAAATCGTGCTTCCCACCAACGATTCATCTGAGAAACTCCTGCGAATTCGCCACACGGTAGCTTATTTTCTCTTTCACGCTCTGGCTCCTCCTTTTCTCAACTATTTGTGAGTTTCTTTCATACTGTTTTGGTGTATTGGAAAATGAACGGCTTTGATTATTGAAACTGTGCGAGGACTAGGGAAATGGAATATGGCTCTGTGGAATCTCAACGTCTAAATGTTGAATTTTTCATGTAACTAATTCAAGCAATTTGTGTTAGGAACTCAGCTATTTTGCACTTTGCTTTTGTTTTGTCAATGATTTTTCTCGAATGTGTTTTGTTTTCCTTATGTTGGTTTAGTTTTCTGAATACCATCTGCATCTTCATCACCTAGATATTCTTATCCGTGTTTCTAGTGTGCGCATGTTATGGCAATGGCTGTTCAACGGCTTTATCCTGATGCTAAAGTCACTATTGGACCGTGGATAGAGAACGGGTTTTATTACGATTTTGACATGGAGCCTTTGACTGATAAAGACCTCAGAAGGATTAAGAAGGAGATGGTGAGTTTGCCTTCATCTACGTTGTATTTTGTTATGAATCTTGAGTGATGGAATAGCCATGAGCTTGGAGAAAACATTCATTGGCTAATGATTTCAGGGTACAGAATTCATTTCTTACATCGTCTGTAGGATCGCATCATTGTTCGAAATTTGCCACTTGTGAGAGAAGAAGTTTCTAGAGATGAAGCTCAGAGGAGAATATTGGCTGTTAGTGAACCTTACAAGCTTGAGATTTTGGAGAGCATAAAAGAAGATCCTATTACTATATATCATATTGGTAAGCGTTGTTTATTTTCCTTCTTTCTTATCCTCTTTTTTCTTTTTAGCGCTTAAAAAGTATCGTAAACAATTACATATCATTGGGATTACTGAATTGGGAAGGACCTTCTATGTTTAGCTATAATCTGGAAGTTTCTGATATGCTCTGTGTTTTTTACTTTCAGCTCTATTTGTTTCTCCACTCTGCTTTGGTTACTTTGGCATGTGTTGAGTGCTGCATATTTTCGTAAATGATTTTATCTTTCTGTGCTGTTAATGTAGAATGTTTTGGCTACTGATTGGTTTGTTTAAAGTTTTTGCTGACCTTGCATCTAAATTGATTTTCTCTCTAGGTGACGAGTGGTGGGATCTTTGTGCCGGGCCTCATGTTGAATCTACTGGGTGTGTTAATAAGAGAGCTGTTGAACTTGAAACTGTGGCTGGCGCTTACTGGAGAGGAGATGAAAAAAGACCAATGCTCCAGAGGATCTATGGAACTGCATGGGAGAACGAAGAACAACTCAAAGCATATATTCATTTCAAAGAGGAGGCTAAACGCAGAGACCATAGACGCCTAGGCCAAGATCTTGATCTCTTCTCCATACAGGTAGTGCTCTTGTAACTCTATCGTCCCAAATTTTGAAGTTCTATGCTAGATGCAAATCAATTAATTTTCGTTATTGTAGGATGATGCTGGTGGAGGTTTGGTCTTCTGGCACCCGAAAGGAGCTATTGTACGTCATATTATAGAAGATTCGTGGAAGAAAATGCATATAGAGCATGGTTATGATTTGTTATACACCCCTCATGTGGCAAAGGCTGATCTCTGGAAGATCAGTGGTCATCTGGACTTCTATAGAGACAACATGTATGATCAAATAAAGATAGAGGATGAACAATATCAACTTCGGCCTATGAATTGCCCCTACCATATTTTGGTTTACAAAAGGAAACTCAACTCCTATCGTGATTTTCCAATTCGGGTTGCTGAACTAGGAACTGTATATAGATACGAGTTGTCCGGAAGTTTACATGGTCTTTTTCGTGTGAGAGGTTTTACACAGGTACAGCATTATGTTGGTCATGTTTTTAATGATATTGGACTAGATTTACCTTATAGTGGCCTTATCATGGACACCCAACTGTATTCTGTTGGTGGAGTATATAGTCTATGCACGATTTTTATGAAAAGCACAGGGTTCTAATAATTTGCCTCTTATTGTGCACTTATGCTTCTGCTCAAATGCCAACAGTTGGAATTTCTTATAACATCAACTCCAAAATGATTTTGACCATTCTATTTGTATTTTTCAAACACTCAACCCCTTATTTTTTTATCAAGTTGGCTGGATGTTTGATGTGGTATGTAGGGCACAAAAGGCAAGCATTTGTTGTTTGTCCCACTTTGTTTTCTTTTATCTCGAACTCTCTTATACCAAAATTGCTTTAGATTGAGCTAGAATGAATAAAACAATTGCGAATGCTTCAGGATGATGCTCACATATTCTGCCTAGAAGATCAAATTAAGGATGAAATTAGGGGTGTCTTGGATCTGACAGAAGAAATACTATTGCAATTTGGTTTCAAGAAGTATGAAGTGAACCTCTCAACTAGGCCAGAGAAAGCTGTGGGAGATGATGAAATATGGAATAAAGCAACATCTGCCCTTAGAGATGCTTTGGATGACAAAGGGTGGAGTTATCAAATTGACGAGGGTGGTGGTGCATTTTATGGTCCCAAGATTGACCTTAAAATAGAGGATGCTCTTGCAAGAAAATGGCAATGCTCGACCATTCAGGTAGGTGATTACTGTAAATAAGTGTTCCCAAGTTTTTAATTTTCCGTATCTTTAGTCAGACTGCTAAAGTTGAATTCTTTAACAGCGCACCCTGTGTTTCTCTCCCTCCTCTTCATCTTTCCTTGCTCTAACTCTCTCTTTGACATGTCTTTGAGTCGAATATGTTTGGATATCATCCACAGTACATTCCTGGAAGTTGACGTTGGGTCGGTTTAGTTGTCTAATATCATGCTTCTGTTTCTGCAGGTTGATTTTAATTTACCTCAGCGATTTGACATCACCTATGTTGATTCAAACACAGAGAGAAAGCGGCCGATTATGATCCATAGGGCAGTGCTCGGGTCCCTGGAACGGTTTTTTGGTGTTCTAATTGAACATTATGCTGGGGACTTTCCCTTGTGGCTTTCTCCAATTCAAGTTCGCGTTTTACCTGTTACAGATACGCAGGTATTGATGACCTTTTGGGAGTTTTGAGGTTCATGTTCCTCTCGTGGAAATATTGTAGTGTTTAAACCTGATAGAAGTTTCTTAATGAAGTTGACATGTATTTGTTGCTGATTCCATACTAAAGAACAAACTGCATGAACTTATGTAGCTTGAATACTGCAATGAGGTGACCAGCAAACTGAAAAGTAATGGCCTTAGGGCTGAAGTGTGCCATGGGGAGCGCCTGCCAAAACTCATTAGAATTGCAGAGAAGCAGAAAATTCCACTCATGGCGGTTGTGGGACCAAAGGAGGTGGAGACACAAACTGTTAACATTAGGTCTAGGTTTAGTGGAGAGCTGGGAACTATGTCAGTTGATGATTTTGTCAGAAGAACCAAGTCTGCGGTTGAAGATAGAGGTTGGTTGTAGAGGTTTGCTTGGAAATTACATGTATACATATATTACTTATGATTGATTCATAGATGATAATTATTTATCTGTAAGTAAGGATATCTCTCTATGCAATTGTACACTTGACATGGGAAAATTCAGAAATATATTTGAAGCGTTAGCATTGATGAACATTTGGGGAGAGCATCTCTTGCATTAAGTTTAATTGACGGTCTGGCACATCCCTCTGTTCCTGGAATCAAGTCCTTTTTTTTTCCCCAAATGTTTTAAATTGAATTATATATACATACATATTTACCAAAAAAAATTATATATACATACATGTATATAAATGTTGATTGTTCCAATTTTAATTAGAAATAATTTATAATTACATTTAAGTTATTAAATTCATAAGTTTACTAATGATAGTTAGAAATAAGTTTTTAAGCAATTTTTCAATTTCAATTTTAATTAGTTTGATTTTAATTGGAAATAAGTTTCTAATTAAATTTAAATTATTAAGTTCATAACTTGGATAAAAATTAGAAATAAGTATCTAGTTAGATCGAAATTACTAGTATATGAATTAGAATAAGTTTCCAATTCATAATTTAATTTTATTAGTTTCATAATAATTAGAAATGTATTTCTAATTTAAATAGAATAAGTACAATTTTATATTAATTATGTTTATTTATGTATGTTAAGTGATATTGTTTAAATTATTAACACACATATTATATGAATGTTACTTAAGAATTCTTTTTGAGTATGATAATTGGTATTCATTTGAACATATGTTCTCTTTCAATTTCGTACACAATTGGAAACAAATTATTCATAAAATCTGTATGTATGACATGAAAATAGTGTGCAAGTATACTTTTTCTTTTTGTAGAAAGTTTATGTTTCCATTGTGACTAATGTGTCCAAGAATATTATTGCTAAACTCAACAAAGGTAAGAACTTAAATAGCAACAAGTATGAAATTTGGAACATGAAAATTCAATATGTACTAGAAGAGCAAGATGCTCTCAAATCATTAAACATAATCATGGATGTTCCTGAGGAAGGTAATACAACCCATCACAAAAAGGATCATGATGTTTATGAATTGTTAGAGAAAAAGAACTCACTGGCTCGTATTACATTACTGATTAGCATGGATAATGATATTATGCACGAGTTTTGTAGATATGACATTACTAAGGAAATGTGGTCCATTTTAGCTGCACGTTTTGGAGGCACCTTAGTGATCAAAATAAGGTCACTCACTATTAAGTTTGGCAACTATAAGAAATGCTTGGACACACATACAAAAGTAATTGACTCTTATGTTAAACATGATAAGTGATTTGTGTGATGTTGGTCATGAATTATTAGATTAGCATTAAATACAAGCTACGTTCTGGTTATTATCTAAGAGTTGAGAGCATATGAAGATGCATCTAACTCACAGTGATAGTATCAAGATGATGGAAGATTCTACGAGGCATCTTATACTAGAATAAGAATGTCTTGAAGCCTCAAAGGTATCCTCAAAAGGTATATGTAGTTGGTTCTAGATAGTATGGAGCTGTGAACTAGAAGCATAAGCATTGTTGTGGGTCAAAATGGATAAAAAGGTAAAAAGCTTACCCACTATACTTAGGTCTCAAAGAAGGCAAAATGAGACTAACATGGAAAAGGAAAACATCCTTTTAAGAAGCAGAACATTAAAAGATTCAATTGCTTTAATTGTGACAATAAGGGTCACTTTGCTCATTGTAATAAGACCAAAAAGGTACAATTTTATTGTATAGATATTTATTCTGTCAATGTCTCCTATTATATTTTACTAACTATACCACATCCTTCGTGGATTATGGATTTGGGATCAACCAACCATGTAGTGAAGGATCGAGATGTTTTCATAGAATTTTGAAAAACATTTATGGAACATAATGGATTTATGTAAGATACAACTCAAGGGTTGCTGTAAAAGGGTTCAGAACCTACAAATTAGACATGAATGGTTATCGATCCTTGATCCTTCATAAAGTTTTGTATGCTCTAAAGATTCAACATAATCTAATCTCTATGTTGGTTTTAATAAGTCTTAGTTTTAATCACAGTGTTGGTATGGATTTATATCTTGGAAATATTTATTATGTTCATGATTTTATGTTAGATGGTTTCTGTTGTTCACGATGTTGTTTATTCAAATAATAATATAAGTTATTCTTTGTATACATCATCTAGTAATTCTAATAATGATGCTATTTTGTGATATGTAGGATTATGTCACATTGGTCAAAATCAAATAATTCAATCGACTAAAGAAGGCCTTTTAGGTAATTTAGGTTAAGAAGACTTACCTATTTGTGAAAATTGTCTAGCAGGTAAATAGCACGAAAGCCAATTAGAAAGAGAACATGAACTTCCTATTCATAGGTAATTCATTTAGACATTTGTGGTCTAATAAATGAAAGGGCATAATGTAGGGTTACGCATTTCCCCACTTTTATAAATGACTATGGTCGGTATGATCATATTTATTTCATTTCTCATAAATAAGAAGTATTAAGTGAAGTAAATCACACGTTAGTATAGACTTAATATTCGATTGCAAAATGCACAAGAAGAGGGGGGGGGGGGGGTTAAATTGTGTATTCTTTTTCGATGACCCCCTTTTAAAGAATTTCTTTAAAACTTGCTTTTTCTCAAAACTATTGAAAATCAGTATTGTGAAATATTGCAATTTATTTTCTAAATG
>JAOSBP010000009.1:8379215-8394917 GCA_027563825.1 Erythroxylum mucronatum
GTAAAACGAAAAAGTATACACAATTCAACCCCCCTTCTTGTGTGTTGATTATCATTGTATTAACTTGTGATTAACTTTAGTTGTTATTCGCAATCCTCCATGTCCAGTATAGCAGGATCTACCAGACTAGTGCAATCGTCAGAAGTCGCTGAGCTTCAGACAACAGTGCAGACATTGATGGAGCAGATGTCTCAGATGAGACAAGAGATGGAGAAAATGGTTTAGCTGAGACAAGAGATTGAGCTGTTGAAGGGGAGAGGTAGCAGCTCAGAGCACTTGCCATCATCAGGACATTAGGATTGCTGTAGTCATTGGCTTTTAATTACAAAGACTTATTATGTACGCTGTAATGTTTTTATTATCAATTAAGAAAATTTGACCCTTATATGATCAATCAACTTCTATTTAAACAAATTAAATATATAAACAAATAAATTATTATGAGCAGATAATTCACAACTATTGAAATTATGCATTTTTCATAACATCATCAAATAAACTTTAATGCTGGGATTTTTTTTAATTTGTAACTTTCAATTACCGGCGAAATACAGAAAACCGTCGCAAAAATGTATCAATATTACTGACAGAATACAGAAGACCGTCGCAATTATGTTTCAATATTACCGACGGAATATATTTTACCGTCGGTAAATTCTTTGTTGTATTTACCAACCATTCTTCTTAATCCGTTTGTATCTTTACGATGCTTTAACGACAATCACGGTTTCCATCATTATATTTTACCAAGAAAGGACACATGAAATTTTTGTCGTTATAATTACCTATGCCCGTATTAAAGAACGCCGTTGTCTGTCGTTAAATTCCATCGGTAAATATTATTATCAACGGAATACTTGGATTTAGCATCAGTTTAGACCGTCGATAAACCCTTTATTTCTTGTAGTGTAGTGTGTTTGATAAATATGAAAGTTACAAATGTTTTATTAGAGACTTATTCATACTTTGGTTTATGGATAATAACATAAAAGTTTGTACTTTTACCCATATTTTTAATATAATAGCTACTTCTCTTAAAAAGAAATGTAGTTATCTTAGCATAGGATATCTTGTTATTGCACTTGCTATTTATCGTAACGTATCTGTTGAGGGACTATCTATTGTTTTTCTTGAATTTCTAAATCACACTCATCTAAGGCGACCTGAAATATAGTATAGGACAAGCTAGCTCTAGTTTCGCACGAATGCAACACGAAGTCTCATCAAGTGAAGAAATGGAGGAAAATGAAGAGGAAGGCTGGAAGATGGTCTTCAATTTTGTATTTGAAAACAACAAGCTTATGGCGAAGCATATGAGCACCATGGAGGCGCACATGAAGAAGATGGCGTGAGAATAACAAAAACAGTGACAAGATACAAAGAAGATAATGAAGTACTTTGCTACTTAAGGTGTTCAAATTCCTTCATCCACACCATCACCACCTCAATCTCCATAAGTGATTTTTGCTCTAAATCTTTCCTTCTTATTATTTTTTTTGCTATTAATGTGTGATGTTTGATTTCTTTCATTGAGGACAACCTGTTGTCTAAGCGCCGAGAGGTTTATGCATTAGCATGTCATATGTATGTAAATTTTGCAAATCACATTGTTAGTTTTTGATTAAGTTGACATTGTGTGAACATTTTGTCATGTGTGAATTGTGTGAGTGTGGCAATGGCAAGAATTTGAAGTAATTAGTTTAGATTTGAACATGGTCATTTAAGTTGTAAAGGCATATTGACTTGTGAATTTTATGTTTTAGGTTTCTAACATACATGTTAATTAGGATATGACACCTATTCTTCACTTAATTGAATTGGTTAACATTATTAGTAACCATTCATGAGAATGATGATTACAAAGAAATGAGGTAGGTTAAGAAAATAATAAAAATATGTTAAATAAATAACTATTCTGCTAGTCCTTTTTTAAAAAACGTGGATTAAGAATAGGGCTAGTAGCCAGTTGAGAATGTGATATGGCTGAGTAACTAGGGGCATTTAAGAGAAAATATTTGTCTTCACTTTAAAAGGCTAAAATGACATTTCAACTAAGCTAAATAAAAACTTGGCCTAGTTGAGTAACCAGTGGACATTCATGACAAAATGTTTTCCTTTGCATTAAAAGACTAGTTAATGCTAAAGAAAATAATAAAAAATGGTGTTTTAATAAATAAATCCTACTGATCTTTGAAATGTAAGGATACTTAGTAATAGTTGCCTTTTTTATTGATCATTAATTATAAATATATGTTTACAAGTGCTATAGGTGTATGAATATGGTGTTAACATTTTGATTAATATGTATATTCAATCAAAAGTATTTAAACATAAAAGGAATAGGTTAGTATATTGGCACATTTTCAATGATTGATGTTCATGGTTAAATTGATTCCATAAGATTCAATGTTATTATCATTATTGCATGTTGCATGCATGCATGCTTATATTTTTTAATGTTTATTTGTGTTTATGTTTTTGTTTTTGCTTCACGACAAGAAAAAGTTTAAGTCTGGGTATGTTGATAAATATAGTTCATACTATATTTTCCTAAGTGTTTCAGTGCATTTTTAATTGTTTATTAAATGATTATCACACATATATATATAAGCTTATAATTGTGTTATTGTGAGTGTTTGTTTATGTTCTATGTGTTTGTGTGGTTTAGAACTTTAATTTAATCTTAATTTTATGTTTCATGAGGTGTTTGATGTGTCTATGAGTGATGGAAATCAGGAAATTAAAGGACAAGAAAGATGGAAGTGACATGACGGGTGTAACGATCATGCATGAGGAGCACGATCATGACAGGCATGCAAGAGGCTGCATGGCCTTCGTAACGATCATGCCTCATGGAGCACGATTGAGATAGAGAGGATGAAACATGGAGCACAATGGTCACAATCGTGATAGGAGATTTCCAGACATGAATTTTTTCATTTGTTTTAGGGTTTAGGGCTATTTTAGGAACCAAACAAAATGGGAAAACCATAGACACAACCCCAAGACCAAAAGCTCTATATAAAAACATGAAATACAAGAAAAAAGAGCAACAGTCACAAATCAGAGTAAATCAAAAGTGGGAGATCAAGAAGAACATTAAAAAATTCCAACATTCTAGATCATGGCCTCAACAGAAATACTTTAAAGAAACGTGATAAGAAAGGAGGATAAAGAAACACAAAAGAAGTTTCAATTGTCTAACACATTTATGATGTAAAATATATTGCAAAAAAACAATCATATATATGTTTCACGCAATTTTTGTGCGTCATATTAGTGAACTTATCTCATCTACATGTCCCATTCGGTAATAGCAGATACTATGTAAAATTTGAGGTCCAAATCCCCTTAGAAGTACCATTCACTACAAGAAAAATTAAGTTTAGTGATGGAAATTACCGACGGAACATCTACAGAATTCGTTGGAAAGTTAAGTTAGAGATAGAATTTACCGACGAACCAAGGTGTCAGAGAAACGGCCGTAGGTAATAATTTGCGACGAATCACAGAATGTTCACCGCAAATTTACCGACAAAAATTTTGTGTAACCGTTGGTGAATATACCAACGGTTATTCTGTGCTATCTTCGGTCGGTAAAGTTACTGACAAATACGATATGTCCATCGGCAAACTTACTGACGGAATTGGTTATTCCGTCAGTAAGTTAATATTGTTATTACCGACAATTATTAGTTATCTGTCGGTAAATCGAATAGATTTTACTGACAAACATTATTTTTATGTTGGTAAATTTACTAAAAGCTATTTTTAAAATTTTCTCTGCATTAAATTTTATTTGACGATGTTATGGTTTATGCATAATTTAAACATTTATGAGTTATCTCTTGATAATATTTTGATTTGTTTCAACCTTTAATTTGTTAAAACAGAAAGTTGATTGATGATATAAAGTAAAAATTATCTTAATTGATAATAAAACTTTATTTTGTACATAATAAATATTTGTAATTCATACAAAATGACTACAAGTACGCTACCCATTTGGTGACCACGGATGCTCTGATTGCTATAATGAGGTGCTACGCCTCCCCTTCATGGACTTCATTAGGTGCAGACCACCTACTAGATGTTGTTGTACTGGATGTGGAGGATTGCGAATAACATGTGTTCGTAAATGAACCTAAGTCGAATATCCTTCCACGACGGTCCCTACTACCCACTACATGAAGATAGGTTTGAGTCTCATCATCATCTTCGGACTGCTGAGACTGTCGTTGAATGCTTGCTTGTATTTGGTCATATTGTAAAGCATTGTTTATGTTAGTAAGTGATACTTATTAAGAATTAATATTAAAGCATAAATTTCACATACATTTAGTTCTCTACATCAGGTATTAACAATGGTCACACTATCATGCTTCTTAGTGTGAGAATGCAAAAAGAGTTAACAGGGGTGTAGGCTTTGTGCCTATAGACTTTTACTGCATTAGAATAAATGTTATAAGTGAACTATAATTTATAAAAATTTCAGCAGAATTTCCTTTATTTCTATGATATTTACCTCCTGTTGAACAAAGAAAATAACTCAAAACTCAAAGTATCTATCCTTACCATTGGTATAACATCTTTGTTTTCCATTACTTTGATCATCATTTTCATTAAGAAGCCCCTAGGTAACCTCAATACTATAAAAATTATCAACAATATCCTTTTGGTGAACAATGGAATTCATCAAATCCTCTTGTTTTCTAAATTTTTTGTTTCTTATTATTATTTTTAGGTCAAATCATGTTAGATAAGCATGTGTTTACAAATTCAATGAGTTGGTTGTGATTGAAATAGTCACACACACGTCATCAATAAATAGCTTAGCTTATTATTGACATACTCTTTAACTTCTTATGAATCTGTGCCTTATAAATGCTTCGTAGCAACATCATTATTTATCAATGTCGAGAAAGAGGCATAGTAGGAAACCAAAGAGGACCAAGATGGTAGCACTCCTGCATATAATAGGATAATGGTCGTCATGATTGGTACGTAGTTCTTAGAGCCTTGAAAATAAGAATAAATAATAATTACTCTTTTGGTCTCCTTTGTTCGGAGAACCAAATATCAAAATTTCTTATGGTATAATTACTACTAAAACCTCCTTGCCATATGAGACTTATTTATATGAAGTAATTCTTGGGAGGCGGACGAACTATAACAAGAAAATGATACATCCATATCAAGACTAATTATTAAGTAGATGATACATCTAACTATATGATAGTGATATGTTAAGATGAACTATTAATCAAATTTTTTTTTGGAATTATCATTATAGTGATCTTTATAGCTATTATGACTCATATAAACTAAACTATTTATACATACTAACAAAAAATTTATAATACATATGAATAATGCAGTTAATATGAATTACCATATCTATATAGCAATTTCAAGTGCTATATAGATTGAATCTAATTTCAAGTGCTCAACTAAACCAACCAAAAAGAATAAACACTAAAATCAATCGGTAAGCAAATTTGGATTTTTTAATGATTTATCTTATATTGAACAAAACCGAACCTTTAGAATTCTTCTTCTTTTTTTTGGTTCAATTTATTTACCAAATAAGATCTAAAAGAAGACAAAAGAAAACCTGTAGAGTCAATAAGCCAGCACATATAAAGATAACTTGAACTCACCATCCAGTTATTGCAAATTATATAACGAAACGACAATGATTCTAAATAGTAAAAGAACTCATATGTGCCCCGATACAATTGAACAAAAATTAATAACATAAACAACATTAGCATCAAAGCATACTTCGAATAATATCCCATTGCCGCAACTATATAACAATATTGTATAGAACAACTTATGCACAGATTAGACCCATCCCATCGATTAGTTTGTCATTTTCATTATTGTTTGAACTCACATAATTGATTTCTCAACTGCAATCCCGACAAAGCAGGTCATGAAATCTAGTTTATGAGAAGAAATAATAACCTTAATAGCCATAGATATTTAAAACAAGGAGAAAATCATTAGAGAACCCACTCAGAACATTCGTCAAACATTTTAAAGACATAACATATTCATCCCAATGAACTAAAGCAAATCACGTCTTGTTCCTTCCTCAACGTTTTCCAGGACATTGCAAACACAAATACACCATAGAAAATCCAAAACAAACGCAAAAACACCTCAAAAACTCCTAGGTTCGATGCCAACACAGGTTACACAAAAAATCACAGAGAACAAAGACTGAATGACTTACCTCCACCGAAGGACACAATGACATCGATTGGAGAAGATAAATGAACACACACGTCGACGAGCAGAAGATGAATCGACTGCAAAAAATGAAAAAAAAACGCAAGGGAAAGGGAGGTGGTCTTCGGGTAGGCTAAATGCATAGGAAAACGACGTTGTTTATTGTTAAACCAAACGACGTCATTCTCATTATATTAAAAACATTGAAACCGAAAGAAATGATTACGTTTGCTCTAAAATTTATCGACGAAAATATTTCTGTCGGTAAACCTAAATCTTTTTTATTCCATCAAGCATTCTCGTCTCCTTTACCAACGGGAATCTTCTACCGTCGTTATATTCCGTCAGAAAATTTGTCGTAATAATTTTCCTCTTTTTTATCGATAGATACTTTTACCGTCGCAAAATGTAATCTTGCTCGACAATATTACCTACGGAAAATAATTTTCCGTCGGTAATTTTCTACAGTTTCTCTTCTGTCGGTAATTACTAATTTTGTTATGGTGATTGCCTTAAAGAAGAAGACTAATTGGCCTTCCAGATTACAATGTGATTGAGTTTCCACGTAGTAAATTAAATAAACATGCAAATTTGAATAATAATGCTGTTACAATTGGAACAAGTAATCAGCAGACATACGCTTCAGACAAAATTATGACCTTTTCGACAATTAGTTTTAAGAGTCTTCTTTTATTTTTTAATTTAATCTTTGTACCATTAGGTTGTCTTTGAGCACGAAAATTAATACCATACAATGTTGTTTATATATACTATGTTTCTCATCATTTTCCACCTTGAGCACTAACCTTTATAATTCTCAGTCTTTGTTATTTTATACATGTAACTCAACCATCCAGCTCACACGATCATATATGGTTTAATAAAAGTTAAATTCATTTTAGACAAAATCAAATTACCAAAAAATTACGTCACACTTGGTTAAAGGTTGTGCCTATTACCTAAGCTTGTACTATGCGTCCATGAAAATTTTATTTGGTTCAGTGCATCGCTGATACGCCGCGTAGAGGAGATGTTCAGTAACAAACATTGGTCTGTCCACTGGATGCTTTGGTCATCAAATTCCTGAGTTGTAGGAACTCGGCAAGAGAAAAGGACTAATGACTAGCGATATTGTATCGTAACCGCAATCTAGTCCCTTGAATGCTTGTTTATGATACAAATTTAGGAGAGACATGGTAATATCGTACCAGAGAGTTTGACCAATTTTACATGTTAGGCTCCTATAAAAGGAGAGGTTAAAGTCCATTGTATTGCAACACAAATCACAGGAAATTAAGAAAGAACAAAAGAGATGGCAGTCTCAGTCTCAGCGGTAACTCTATTATTGATGGTGTTGGCATATACAGCTAACAGCCAACCTGCTACGTTTGATATCACAAAATATGGAGCGGTAGCTGATGAGAAGACAGATAGCGTTGAGGTAAAAATGGCATTGTCTGAAACGAGGATAGAGTAATTATTTCATGATCTGATTATTATTATTATTATTTCTGATTAGGCTTTGACAAAAGCCTGGACTGAAGCCTGTGCATCAACAACTCCAAGCTCAATCCTGGTACCACCAGGCAACTTTTTATTAGGTAAAACAGCACTGAAAGGTCCTTGCAAGGCACCTCTTGATTTTCAACTTCAAGGCACCTTCAAAGCCCCAGCAGACCCAACCTCACTTGGCGAGGGTTGGATTACCATGGATAACGTCGACTCGTTTTCCATGTCCGGAGGTGGAATATTTGATGGCCTAGGAGAAACTGCTTGGGGACAGAATAATTGTCACAAAGATCCCAAGTGCAAGGCTCTTGCCGTTGTAAGCTTTATTCTAACCATTACCTCAAAAATTTTAATTTTGGTATGAGACTAACAAACACAACCCTTTTCCACGTCAGAATTTGAGGTTTAACTTCTTCAATAATACGATGATCACAAAGGTGACTTCGCTCAACAGCAAAAATTTCCACGTTAATGTGATCGGTTGCAGTAACTTCACCTTCCAAGAATTTAACATCACTGCTCCAGCGGAAAGCCTCAACACTGACGGCATCCATATCGGAAGATCCAATGGTATTAATATTATCAATACACATATCGCCACTGGTGACGATTGTATCTCCTTGGGCGATGGCTGCCAAAATATAAACATTACAGGAGTTAACTGCGGACCTGGCCACGGTATCAGCATTGGAAGTCTTGGAAGGTACCCAGGCGAAGAACCTGTTACTGGAGTTTTTGTGAAGAATTGTACCTTCACAAACACTGACAATGGTGTCAGAATTAAATCTTGGCCTGCATTAGAGGCTGGCAGTGTTGCCGACGTCCATTTTGAGGATATCATACTGAACAATGTCAGCAACCCTGTGCTTATAGACCAAATGTATTGTCCTTGGAACCAATGCAATGATAAGGTACGTAATTCCTGTCCACACTAAAAACACTTTTTTATCATCACAGTTCTGTTTTCTATTCACTTTTTATCATCTTCAGGAACCATCTAAAGTCAAGATCAGCAATGTTAGTTTCAAGAATGTGAAAGGATCATCATCTACTCCAACCGCAGTTAAGCTTGCATGCAGTAGTGGCATTCCTTGCGAAGGAGTGCAGATGGCTGACATTGACATTACTTATGCTGGAACCGAAGGTCCTGCAAAGTCTGAATGCACCAATGTCAAACCCACCATTACTGGCACTCTAAACCCACCAGGATGTTAGATTTTAGAATCACAAGTATGCATTATGCATCCGACGCCTCGTACTGATGCTAGATCATCAGTATAAACAAGTTTCTTTCTTCTTTTTTTCCAAGTTCATCTGTAAACCCGAAAATTTTGGAGGTGATATTATAATAATGATAATGGAGTTTCTCTTTCTTTTTCTAATAATACCATCTTGTTTTCCATGGCGTATGGGCATCAATTTAATGATTAATTAGGAATTAACTCTTCAACTGGTATCTAATTAACAATCATTGCCATCACTTTAATACTCTACGACTTAAATTCAAATCACAATGAATAGAAGTGCTTTGAATACTAAACTCTCATTAACAAGTTTTTGATCATTAAATTGTCTTTAATTTGTTAAACAACTAAAAACTATATTATATATATAGTCAAAACATCTTTAAATATTTGTTAGATTCACAAATTAATTGTTACAATGACTAATTTATGATATAGCCTTCTCTTTCTAACCTTTTTCTCTACCTTCTCTCAACCATTTATCCTTTTACCCTTACCAATTTTTCTCCCTTCTAGCCACCTCCTTTGTCGATTCTTTCCCTCGGACCACTGTCCTCTGCCTCCTTCTTGGAATTCTCCTCCTAGGAAGGGCCTCTTAGGCTGGAAGGATGGACAGTGAGGAAGACACAACTCCCTCAAACTTGTCCTCTGAAAGATTTCACAACTCTCCCATCCTTGGACCTAAAGGTTCCCATCCTCTCACTATGAAACAACACCTACTACAAATTTGAAGCCCTCTGTCGGAGATTGGAGAACTCGTCCCCAGATCCAATGCAACAAAGGCAATCTAAAGCATTTTCAAGATGTGACGAAGGAGGGTGTCTTAACTCCCCCAGTGGAGCTCCCCCAATTCGGAGCCAAAGTTTGGGCAACAACGTTGGTAGGCATTTTTTGGAAGAAGTGGTTAGTATTTCCAGTGGTGCAACGCAAGCATGGGCATTGTCAAGGTGGGGAAAGAAAAGGCTAGAGAAGGTGATGCTCCGTGATGATGAATCGTTCCTTTTCAAGTTCAATTCTATAGGAAACATTAACTATATTTTGGAACAAGGGTCGTGGCATGTGAGTGGCCATCTACTATTCCTCCAATGTTGGCAGCTAGGTGCCAACTCTCACTCAGGAAACTTCAAAACCATACCAATTTGGATTCATTTCCACAATGTCCCGCTTAAGTTTTGGATGGTTAATGGATTGAGCTACTTGGTCAGTGCTCTAGGCAAAACCATTAGTATGGATACTCAAACAGCTTAAATGGAGAGGGTGTGTTTTGCAAAGCTCTGCATTGAACTAAAGAGAGACTCTTCTCTCCCTGAACAATTGCCTATACTGAAATTAGGAGAGAATGGAGAGTTGATTAAGTTTACGGTGAAGATCTCTTATCGTTGGAAGTTAAATACTGCTGGAAAAACTTGGAAACCGACTGGAATTATATTCAAAATTAGTAGTCATAATAAGTTAATGGGGATTATTGTATCTGAGAAAAATATAGGGAATGCAATCACTACAAAAAAAAAAGAGGTTTAGCCAATGGCATTAGTGACGGAATGTGTAGATTTTTTGTCGGTTAGCTAAGTTAGCAACGGAATTTACCGACGCAAGCAGTCGTCAGAGAAACGGCTATAGGTAATAATTGCCGACAAAGCATAGATTTTTCATCACTAATTTACCGATAATATTTTATGTTCTGTTGATATATTTAACGACAATAATTTTATGTTGTCAGTAAATTTAACGACGAAATGTTTGTTTTGGTTAGTAAATTTAGCGACGGATGTACAAAGCTTCTCCATCGGTATATTTATCAACAGATTTGGTAGTTCCGTCGGTAAATTCACGACTAACTATACCGATGGAACTTAGTTATCCTTCGGTAAATTGATTACATTTTCCAACGAATTTTGATTTTCCGTTGGTAAATATATTGATATTGTTTTTAAATTTTTTTCCTGCATTTAATTTTATTTGATATATGATTGATACATAATTTATATAGTTATCAGTTATTTGTTGATAATATTTTGGTTTGCTTCTACATTAAATTTGTTAAAACAAAAAGTCGATTGATGATATAAAGTAAAAATTATCTTAATTGATAATAAAAAAAGTATTTTGTACAACAATAAGTATTTAACAACTATTCATTTGGTGACTACAACTATGCTATTCATTTGGTGAATAGGGATGCTTTGAATGTTGCAATGAGGTGCTGCCCTTCCCCTTCAACTCATCTATCTCATTACAGAGCTGGGCTATGTATTCGATCGACTGTTGCAACTGAGTTGCCAGTGCCTGTACTGTACTGCGAAGCTTATAGACTTCATTGGATGCGGACTGCCTACTAGATGCTGATGTACTGGATGTGGAAGATTGCGAATAATGTTTGTTCGCAAATGAGCCTAAGCCGAATATCCTTCCACGATTGTCCCTACCATCCACTGTATGAAGATAGGTTTGACTCTCATCAACATCTTCAGATTGCTGAGACTGTCGTTGAATGCTTTCTTGTATTTGGTCCTATTAGAAGGCAATGTTTATATTAATATGTGATAATTATTAAGC
The DNA here is from genome assembly GCA_027563825.1 of Erythroxylum mucronatum. NCBI lineage: Eukaryota > Viridiplantae > Streptophyta > Magnoliopsida > Malpighiales > Erythroxylaceae > Erythroxylum > Erythroxylum mucronatum. Next base: position 8,390,762 of record JAOSBP010000009.1, read on the forward strand.
ATTAATATTAAAACATAAATTTTACATACATTTAGTTCTTTATATCGGGTGTTCAAGAAGGTCACACCATCATGCTTCTTGGTGTGAGTGTGTAAAAAGAGTTGACGGGGTGTAGGCTTCCTACTCATAGACTTTTCCTGCTCATAGATGTTTCCTGTATCAGAATAAAATGTTATAAATGAACTACAATTTACAAAAATTTTGGCAAAATTTTCTCTACTTTTATGATATTTACCCCCTGTTGAACAAAGAAAGTAACTCAACAGCACAACCATATATGATACTAGATTTTTATAACATTATCATTCTCCATAATAGACATATTTTCATTCCAAAATTCATAAATTAAATTAAATTGAAATACATCAAAGTAAAAAAAATCAGAATATAAGTGTAAAGTGTAGATAATTACAAGTCTCTCTGTATGTTTGTGGTGGGTAATAGGTCCTCCAGTATGTACGAGAAGACTCTCTACCCTCGATCCTCCACGTTTGTTGGTAAAATTATGCTATGAAATAGACATTACCTTAGTGATGTCCAATACTGTTACCAACGACTCCGTATTTATTCAGAAATATAAGGAGGTCGTACACCAGTCTTGTGTATCACACCAACAAAGTCTCTATAACGTGTACGAGCTCATCTCTTCCATACTTTATAAATAACCGCATGAAATTCAAAATCCTGAAAATTTTCTTTCTAAAAAAAGGAAAAAACAAACGATAATTACTTATAACCTACAATATTTATCTAATTAATGTATAAAATTAATTAAAATAAAAATATTTTTTTTGTACCTCAAACTCCTAGTAATAAAAATTCTCTGTTGCCTGAGAGATATTCTTTCATATATAACCCTCAAGATCAATCTTCCCCTTGAATTTTGATGTCATGTTTCTTGAGCATGGTCTAGACGAAATCAACCTAGTATAAAAACAATTAATTTTATATCATTTTTAAATTAAAACCTATAACTTAATTATAAACATATGGTGTTTCATGTATTTTCACTTACAAATTGTTGACAATTATGATATAAGTTCTTCCATCACCTCCCTCAGCTCCAGGCTGGAGGCCACCTCCTTCATCCGCATCATTTACCCCTGATATCTCTGTTGGTATACTGGTGGTGGATGGTGTAGCAGCAGGTATGGAAGCTGATGCCTTATATGCAAGTGTAGTAGCTAGAGGTACAACATCTAATTCATTTGCAGCTGCAGAATGTGATGCTTCACCTTGATAGTAACTGGCTCCAAATCAACATCTAAACCTTGGTCACATCATATCCTGTTTTCTCTTTGGTGGTATATTTTAACCTGAAATTCATATTTTATTAAATATTCTAAAAATATAACAAATTCAAATCAATATATAACAATATATCGTTGATTCAATAATTGATTTATTGAATATAATATTCTATTACAAACACAAATTAATCGCTATCAGCACTTAATTGTAAATAAAAATCATCATCATCTTCTTTTTCTGAAGAATTAGAATCAAACTTAAGCTCCTCTTCATATCTCTCGCCCTCCTCATCCTCTTTAAATGAAATTTCATGATATTCATTATTTGGATCGTTTAAAGGTTCATTTTCGTCATATGTAATAGATGCATTTATTTCATAAACATCTTTTTAAAATGCTTCACTTTCAATTCTCTGTTCTCCTTTTCCATGTGATTTAAAAACGCCTTTAGGTTTAACTTTGTAAACAGCCAACCAATCTGACTTATCTCGTCATAAGTTAAGAAAAGGGATATAATACACTTGGATCGCTTGCATTTCCAACACAAAAAGTTTAAATTGTCTAAATCTTCTTTGCTGGTTGATTTTAACTAGATTGTTTCAGCTATGCACTTTTGTACCAACATTAGGAATTGGATCAAACTAGTCACACTTAAATATCACACTTTGCTTTATTGGCAATGCAGGCACTCAATTTCAAGTATCTCAATAATTTTACCATAGCAATCCATCGATTCTCCCTATATGTAAACTCCACTACTTAATGTTTCCATGCTATGACCATGATATTCTATATGATATTTTTGTCCATTAACGAAAGACTTGGAAATAATTTAGCAGCTTGCAAAGGTCCTTTCGCAATATCACATATAAACTTGTTCTCTATTGGATTTTCTAAAGCCTACACAAAAAATTATCATATTAAATAGTATAATGTCATTTGTACACTTTAATCTTATAATTCAATCATTTCAATAGTTGTGAGTGAAAACTTACATATTTCTCGAACAATCGAGGAAAGTTTCTTCCTACTTCTTTATTGATACCATCCTGTGTTTTCTCGGGCATTAGCTCGCGTAACTATGCCTCGTATAATCTAAAAACATTATTATATGTTTCAGTAACACTAAATTTCAAAATCCAAATAATCAATTTCAGCTTACTGCAAGAAAGGTTGAACCTCTTGACAGTTCAACAAAATGTAACCATAGACAGCCTCTATTTCTCCCTCTGTTAACATTCTACCTGTTGAACGTCCATTTGTTTATCCAGGATATGAAATTTCAAAACCCAAATAATCAATTTCAACTTACTGCACGAAAGGTTGAACCTCTTGACAGTTCAACAAAATGCAACCATAGGCAGCCTCTATTTCTTCCTCTGTTAACATTCTTCTTGTTGAACATCCATTTGTTTATCCAAGATATTTGAAAATGGATAAGTTATCATAAGCATCACCCATTCCTCCCCATCGTCAATACGAGGAACTTTTCTTTCTCTTGTGTGAACATGCGACTCAAAATAATGTGAACAAAATGTACTTGCTTCCTCCGTTAACTAAGCATTACATATTAAACCTTTAACACTAACCTTGTTTTTGACATTTTTCTTCAAATGATGAAAATACCTACATTAGTGAATAAGGTTATTACAATTTTGTTATTAAAACATGTTATTACTTCAATTTAAATATTTAATATAATTATGTCGAACCCCGACCCCGGAGCTCGACTGTCCCGGGAGGTGAGCCCTGCTGAGGCCCATTCCCGAGACATCTTGACTTGCCTTGACTTCGAGGACACCTTTAACTTGACATTTATTAAAATCTCACTTTGGTGATGAGCTTACATTGATTAAGACTTTAATCTTGGCCACCCTTAAAAATGTTGAAAATTTGTCCTTTAAAGCCATGTCCGTTAAACGGACATGAGTGGGACTTGGGTGCCTTTTTCCCCGAGAGTGTTCATTAAACGGACATGCGTGTCCGTTAAACGGACATGAAGTACCAAATTGGTACTGTTTTTCCCGAGCCTGTCCGTTAAACAGACAGGCGTGTCCGTTAAACGGACACGAGGCTACTTTGCACACTGTTTCACCCGAATCTGTCCGTTAAACGGACAGACGTGTCCGTTTGACGGACACAAGGCGAACATGCACACTATTTCAACAGAATGTGTCCGTTAAACGGACATGTGTGTCCGTCTAACGGACACAATGTTTAAACATGGTACTATTTAACCCGAGACTGTCCGTTAAACGGACAGTCGTGTCCGTTTAACGGACAGGGGAATTTTCTCAATTCCCTTGCCCATTTTTCAACTTAGCCAATCCTGCCCAGCTTTTAAACATTTCTAATCTTTCCTTCTTCCTAAATCCATTCATTTAACAGCCACAATACCCCATGCACATGTCAACCCCCTAGCTTGACTTATCAATACTCGACTCAACCTCAAATTTACCAAACCACACATTCACAAACATTTGTGAAATCAACAACACACAAGCCTAAACATCCTCTTCAACATCATCTTCATTACTATCATACATATCTATCCAACCTCAATCTCATTGCATTTACCTACCCACATGATAGTTGAAACATTTCATGCAATATGAACAAAGCCATAACCAAGTGTAATGGCATATAGTTTTGAAATACACTTTATGAGCCATAACTCATATACATTTCATATTCATTCAATCATGTATCATACAATGCTTTAGTGGGCATTTTAAGCCCAATACAGTGAAACTTCAAAATACATGTTTTCTCAAAATGCATCTAAAGCATTGTTTCACAAAAATCATTTAAAATACAAAATCATCATAGTCTTGGAGTTAATGCCTTAAGCTCGCTCCTCGGGATCCTGCTCATTTCCTGGAGATGGGAGGGGGTGAGCTTACGCC
>JAOSBP010000009.1:8402142-8413699 GCA_027563825.1 Erythroxylum mucronatum
CCTTACCCACATAACATAACATTCATGCATAACAAGAAAATTGGACTGTTCTTGTCCAATTCACTGTTTTCTTAAAATTTGGTATTTCATGCATAATTCGTATTGTGCATTCATGTTCATTTAAGCTAGTTCTTCAAACCAACTCAACCATCATCAAACAATTAACATGTACTACCATCATTTCTACATAACTCATAATTAATATCATCTAACAACAACCACAAGAAGCATTTTAAAACAATCTTTAATACTCACTTTGCAAATAGTATACAATCATTAATATCATTAATCAATTTGCATTAATTGCTCATAAACATAAAGATAAATATGGAACCCACCTTCGATATTGCTTGAATCTTACTTAATGGTGTTCTTCCTCTTGCCCTTCCTCTCTCTCTTGACCAACTTTATTAAAAACCAAAAACCAACTTCAACATAACTTAAATTGAAAATCCATCTAACCTCTTACATGAAATTAATCCTAGATTCACTAAACCCATTCCATTTCTAGGCTCTTTCACCCAAAACCCAAGCAAAACTAACATTTAAACATAAGACTTACCTTGAATCTTGGCTCAACCAAAGAGATTTTTGTATCAAGATGAAGCTTAGGTTCTTCTCCACCCTTTTTACTCTTGAACTTTCTTCAAACAACTTCTAGATAGCTTGGAAATGGAAACCCTAGCACAACTCTTCTTCTCTCCTTCTTTTCTCTTTTCACGACCTTCTCCCTCCTTTTCTCTCTTAATTTTAGATCATCTCTTCTCTTCTCCTACTAACTCATTTCTTTCTTCTTCTTTTTACACTCCACTAATTTACTTAAGCCCATTAGGCCCTAAGCCCACTTCCTTCCTCCTTTCTTTCTTTCATTCTATACTAACACCACTTAACTCTCTAAAGTCCATTCATTTCTAACTTAGGCCCATTAGTCTTTTAAAACCCAACTAACTCATAAATTTACATCTAACACATCTATTACATTAATTCATACCAACTAACTTCATTAATGCTATCTAACTCATTTAATTTCCCATACTAATTCAACGCTAACTTACTTAATTAATCTAATCATGCTTAATTAATCATAAAAAATTCTGGGGCTAACAAATTACCTCTTAAATGGATACATCTATCAATATTAAACTGGACCAGCAACTTTAACCTCATGTGCTAAATGCATAAGTAGATGCTCTATATAGTCAAAGAAGCTTGGAGGAAAAATCCTTTCTAATTTGCACAAAATTACTGGAATTTTCCTTTCTAGTTTTTCCATTTTAGCCAAATTTATTTCAGATGATGTTAAGCTTTTAAAAAACAAACTTAATTCTTCTATAACTTCGCAAACCTTATTCGATAGCAACTCTGAAAATGCAATTGGAATTATCCTTTGCACAAAAACATGAAAATTATGACTTTTCATCCCAAATAATTTGTACTTCCTCATAACCACACACCTTGCCAAGTTTGAACCATAACCACTAGGAAACTTTAGACTTTTCAACCATTCACACAATATTTCCTTTTATTTTTTGTCCAAAGTTTAACGTGCTTTCATATATTTACCGATGCAAAGATCTTTATCTAACTCATTCCTTCTACAAAAAAGTTTCAAATAAGTTTGTGATTTTGCATTGTCCTTTGTCCGCCCTTCAGTGTTCATTATGATAATGAACAAATTTTCAAAAATCCTTTTTTTCAATATGCATCACATCTAGATTATGACATATCAAATAAGTTTTCCAATATGGCTTGTAATAACTTCATCATCTTTAAATTCTGTAACTTTCAACAACCCTAATTCATCAATCTCCTTCAATATCTGCTCACTAACTTTGTGAGGGGGAGGAGGTGTTTGTACCATCCTGTTCTTAATGAACTTTTATTTATTGCGTCTAAATGGATGATCTAGAGGAAGAAATTTCGTATGGTTGTCAAACCAACATTTTTTGCCCCCGTTTGAAAGATAAAACACATCAGAATCATTGCCACAATAAGGACAGGACAATTTCCCTGCTATGCTCCATAAAGACAACATAACATATTTCAAAAAATCACTAATAGTCCACATTAAAGCTGCTCTCAACACAAAATTTTATTTTAGAGACACATCATATGTCTCCACACCATATTCCTAAAGATGCTGCAATTAATTTAAATATCAATAGTTGTAAGAATATATCAATTTTATGCTTTGAATTTGTAGGCCTTGGCATAATCACTGTCAAGAACATATATGCCTCATTCATACACATCCATAGAGGTAAATTATCAGGAGTAATTATGATAGGCCATGATGAATATTGTTGACTGGATTGACTAAAATGTTGGAATCCATCTGTTGACAATCTCAACCTAACGACTTTCAACAACAAAATCATAATGGTGTTATTAAAATGTTTCCATGCCAGAGCATCCGATGGATGACTCATTATTCCATCTTCCTCCTTGTGTTCATTATGTCATCTAATGTGAGATGCAATAACTTCAGAAGCATATAGTCTTTAAACTCTCAAAGTTAGCAAGAAATAATACATCCACTTCTAGGGTACTAATTTCTATTTTATAGATCTCTTTCTAGGCTTGAAGTTAAATTGACCAAAAAATTTTCAATTTTGTAATTCCACATTATCCCCCCAATACAACATTCATCCCAATTTGCAACAATCAACTTTTTAAACAGGCAAACCAAGACCCCTAATAAGTTTCTTCATATTGTAAAAACTATCAACCATTGTATGATCAGGAGGCAATGATTCATTATGCCATCCAAGAATTTTATAAAAATTACGATCAGAAATATGCCCTTCAGACTTTATGTTCAATATTCGAGCACAATTGAGTCATTGTCATTTTTGGTCAGCTAAGTGTAGTAAGTCAAAAAATTGGTTTGCATGTAGGTTTAGTTCTTCTTCAAGATTTTCTATATTTTCCTTAAAGGTATAACCGGCTGCATCATAAATTATTTGCATGTAAGGATTTTCAGTTGCACCCATATTATTTGTTATAAATTGAATCCCCCTTCAAACTTATCCACATTTATTGACGAGTTTACTTCATTACCCTTTGAGGTGCTACAAATCAATGGCTCTCTATGTCGTGTCCATTTAAAATAATTTAGAGCAAACCCTTTTCTCAGCAAATGGCCGCTCACTTCATTAGTAGGAATAAAATGAATATTTTTGAACTTTTTACATGGACATCTGATCTTTAGACCATCCATATATGCAGGTTGAGAACATACATAATGAATAAAAACTTCAACTCCCTTAACAAACTCAGGATTAATGAAACTAGCAAGTGTTAATCGTCTATACATCCAAGATCTATTAACATTACTTATTTAAGAAAAAATGTTAATTTAAAAAATTAATTTCATAGTTAGTATCCATTATGTCACCTAAGTTTACACAACATCTAAACTTTACATAACATCCCCTAAGTATTAATCAATCGAATTAATTACCTACAATTGATGTCAATATTATGGTACATGGCATTGTTTATACCTGTGAATCAAGAAAGCAAGTTCCAACTGTAACTCCTAGGCTTGTGGAATTTTTCACCGATATGCCTCACGGGAGCTGCATCACAGGTTTCCAGCCTTTATACCGTCCTACGTGTTTATTATGCAAAGAACTGTTTTGTCTATTAAACCTATGATTTTTTTGTGTTAATACTAAGTTTGAATTAATCATATTGAAGTTGAAGTATTTAATCACAATGAAGTTGAAGTATTTATGTTTGAATTAGTCACCTACAATTGATTTCAATACTATGGTACGTGGTATTGTTTTCACCTGTGAATTAAGAAAGTAAGTTCTTACTGTGACTCCTAGGCTTATGGAATTTTTCACCGATAAGCCTCACAAGAGCTGCATCAGGTTTTCCAACCTATATACCATCCTAGGAACTTAGTTATGCCTTAAATCATCCATAACATCTCAAACTCATTCCACATACATTAAATATTTAGACTATTAAAGAAGAACATAAAAACTCATCAATGATTATAAGAATATTCTAAACAACAACACAAAATCAAGACCTCCTTTGCATTCAAACAAAACCCAAACGCATCAGAATCGTATTATTAAAGCAATACATATGGTAGAGATTAGTTGGACGACTTACTTGGATAGACAAACAACTCCAAACTACAAAGAAGAAGGATGAGCGATGCTCTTCAACACAATATAGGCCTCGCGAAAAAGAATATTTCATATTTAATATAATACACTTGTTTAATAGTTTTGTTATATTTTCAATATATTAAAGCAAGAAAATCAAAAATAATATTGTTTATTTTGAAATAGAAATATGTGGACTTTTAGTGGGAGTAATGTTAAAAATATTGCTGGACTAAACCAGTCCCGACTTGCTTGGTTTAAACTATCCATAAACCATACAAAATATTATAGAATTTTCTAATTATTATTTTCATTTTGATAATGAACACGAATATCGTTAAGATAATTTGACTTAAAACAATATGAAAAGAAGGGTAAATTATTCAAAAATAAAAAGTGTGTGAATTCTCTTTATTATTTATATATCAAAATTTTAAATATAATTAACAAAAAATGTTTTATCAACTATAATAATCAAAGTTAACCCTAATAATTTAAATACTCTTTAAACCTTTATAAAACTAGTCTTTCATCAACAATTAATCAATTATATAATAACAAATTAAATTACACAATTTAAGTTTTCAAAAATAAAATTTAAATAATTTTTAAAAATCACTAAATATTTATTTAAAGTGTTTTTTCTTAGCCAATCGTCATAAAGCACGAGTCCTTGACAAGATTCTTAGGTCCCCTTTTCTCTTTCATTTTCTTTATATAGTAAGTCAATATGTGCTCTACTATATAAAAAACAAAGTTGTGCCTTTGATAAGGAAAGATCAAGAGGTGTTAAGTTGTTGGAATCAAATTTTCATTGTTCCATTTAACAAATACCATCTTCTAAATGATGTTGATTTAGCAACAGAATCAACAACCAACATATACAGAACACTTCCATCATTTAACATCAATGTAACAGACAATTCTTCAAACACCTTGCATGAATTAGAAATTCATCCCAACATTAAAAACAAAACCACGTTTTGTCCCTTCCATCACTAACATTTATACATTAAAATTATTTTCCAATCATAGAATACCCAAATAAACGAATGTTATTAAATACCCAAATACATCCAACATCACACGAAATAACAGAGATGAAAGGTTGCAAGAATAACTCCATTAAAGGACACATTGAAAGTGGCTGAACAAAACAAACGTCGACGAGAAAAAGAGGAGTCTACGATAGAGAAATCAAAGAGAAGAAAAGCACTTGAGAAAATGCAGGGAAGAGAGGAAAAATAAAGAAGAAGACACAGGGGGTAGGGTCTTTCGGGTGGGTTAAATGTTAACGAAAACGATGTCATTTGGTTTTAAACCAAAGGATGTCATTTTATTTTCATTTAAAACACTAAAGTTGAAGCAAACAATGACGTTTACCTTGAAAATTTACCAACAGAATTTACCCTCAGAAATGTCTTCCGTTGGTAAACTCAAAACTTTTTTATTCCGCCAAGAATTCCCTCCTTCTTTACCTACAAGAATTTTCTACCATCGCTAAAGTCCATAGAAAATTTTACCGGGATAATTTCCCTCCATATTTACCGATGGATAATATTACCATCACTAAATGAAATTTTTCCTGACAATTTTTCCTATAAAAATTGATTTTCTGTTTGTAATTTGCAACGGTTTTATTTTTGTCGATAATGTTCCATCACTAATTCCTAAGTTTCTTATAGTGAATGGACAATAAGGAGCATTAGGATAATCCCTACTCAATAGGAGATAAGTAGTTTTTGGGTAGTATGGAAGTGAACTAGTCAACAAGTATACAAGAGCAATCTACGGAGTAGTTTGCTTCTCATTCTAAAGAAGCTCAGGCTAATATGGACAAGGAGCTAGCTCCTTTGGTTCCTCTAGAAGTGCAAAATGGGGAAATGGAATATGATCCAGTCTATATTGAATTAGCTATAGAAAAGGATGTACAACTTGCTTATAAAATGAAAGCGAGGGAGGAAGAAAAAATGAGATACCTGTCAAATTTTCTACTGAAGCCAAGATATTGAATATTAACTTTGGTGAACAATTGAACTCTCCAAATGTTGTAATTCCAGCCCACTATTTGAAGAGACATGATCAAGAAATGATGCAGTTGGTTGTTACCCAAAATGAGAAAAATGAGACGAGGAGCTCGAGAAGTGATCCTGCTGAGTTGGCTTGTGAAATTGAAGATTGCCCTAGGGAAAACATAGTAGATAGGCCAGAACCCATTTCTCTTGAAATTGATATTCAACACTAAGTTGAGGAAGGAGAAATCATCGTAGCAAAACATCAACTTTCACTTATCCATCTAAGTTATGCAGTTTATGAAGGCGGATGCTCTGACCGCTACGATGAAATGCTGCTCATCCCCTTAAACTAATCCACCTCATTCCGGAGTTAGGCTATATAATCCATCAGCCTCTTTACTATGTTCTCAAGCTGAACGACTCTCTGATCATTGGATGTGGACTGCCTACTAGATGCAGTTGTACTAGATATGAAGGATTATGAATAACATGTGTTTACAAATGAAACTAAGAAACAAATCCCTTCCACGATAGTCCCTACCACCCACTGCATCAAGATATGTCTGCCTCTCATCAACAGTTTTAGAGTGTTGAGACTATCGTTGAATTCTTTCTTTTATTTGGTCCTATATAATTGTTTATGTTAATAAGTGATAATTTTTAAAAATTAATATTAAAGTATAAATTTTACATACATTAAGTTCTTTGCATTGGGTGTTGACAAAAGTCACACTATCATGCTTCTTAATATGGGCGTGCAGAAAGAGTTGACGTAGTGTAAACTTCTTACCCATAGACTTTTTCTGCATCAGAATAAAAGTGAACTACTATTTACAAAATTTCGGCAGAGTTTCCTCTATTTTTATGATATTTTCCCCTGTTGAATAAAAAGTTTACTTAACAATGTAGTCATTAAAGGCACCAGATATTTATAATATTATCATTCTCCATAATACACAAATATTTTCATTCTAAATTTCATACATGAAATTACTTTGAAATCAAATTTCATAGATCAAAGTACAAAAATCAAAATACAATTGTAAAGTTTAGATACTTACAAGTTTCTCCGCATGCTCCTAGTGGGTTATAGATCCTGTAGTTTATACAAGTAGACTCTCTTCCTCCGATCCTCCACGTTTATTTGTAAAATTGCACTATAAAATGGACATTACCTTGGGTGATATCCAATACTGCTGCCAACGACTCCATATTTTTTAGATATATAAGGAGGTCATACACCATTCTTGTGTATTGAACTAAGAAAGTCTTTATAACGTGTACAGGCTCGCCTCTCCCATATATTATAAATTAAAGCATCAAATCTTGAATCTCAAAGAAATTATTTCTGAAAAAAGGAAAAAATATTATAAGTACTTATAAACTAAAATATTTATCTAGTTAATGTACAAAATCAAAAAAAAAATAATAAAAATATTTTTTTAACCTTAAACTCATGATAATTAAAAAAAATCATTTGTCGCCTGAGAGATATTCTTCCATATATAACCCTCAAGATCCATCTTCTCCTTGAACTTAGATGAGATATTTCTGGAGCACATTCCAAACGGAACCAACCTAATATATAAGCTAGTTTTGATCATTTTCAAATTAAAACCTACAACTTTAGTATAAACCTATGATGTTATCATGTATTACAAAATTTTTATAATTTCACCCACAGATTATTGACAATTCTGATGTAAAGTTCTTCCATAAACTCCCTTAGCTCTAGGCTGGAGGTCACCTCCTTCATTCACAATGTTTGCCCCTGATATCTCTGTTGTTATAGGGGTGGTGGATGGTGTAGGGAGTGGTGGATGGTGTAGTAGGGCTGCTAGTCGGTGTAGCAGCAAGTACAAAAGGTGATTGTATAGGGACTGTAGGTCGGGAAGGTGATGCCTCATCTGGATATGCAATATCTAGAGGTACAACACCTTATTCTATAAAGGGAGCAAAATGTGATCCTTCACTTGGAATTGCATTGGCTCGTCTAAATGGTGGTAGCCTAACCCTTGGCTACATCATTTCCTGTTTCCTCTTTTGTGACATATTTTTAACCTGAAATATGTATTTTATTGAATATTAAAATAATATAACAGTATAAATTAAATATATAACAATATATTGTTGAATATTAACTTTTAATATTTCCAAAAGATTCCAATAAATCAATATCAACTTTTAATCAAGGAAAAATCATTTTAAATAAAAGAGAAACTTGTAAATGATCTATTTAATTTCAAATTCATATTTATAAATTGAAAAATTCAACTTAAAAAGCAAATATCCTAACAAATTTGCTTATGTGGAACAAATTCTATCCTAAAGTAGAAATATAGTCAATGCATTAACATATCGTTTCCTTTTTAACCTACATAAGTAAGCTACAACAAAACTTAAGAAAATAAACTTAAAATACATTCTTAGAACCATAGAATCAATACTCAAGCGCTGGAAAATTATTTTCTTTGTCACTAACTAGTAATCATCCAAAATATATAGTGCTGAAAATTTTAATGGTGAAACCAAGTTAAACAAATCTGAAATTCTTAGCCTAGAAAACTTATACTTATATTTCATTAATGACTCAATTTCTTTCTAGTATCACCTATCTTTTATGCAAGCATGTTTCAACTGGTTTTACAACTTTAAACTATCCAACAAAAACAAAATACATTACTTTCACAAATATACATTTTTTAAAATAAAACAATTTTCAGCTATTTTCAATCAAAATTTAAAGTTCTCTTCCAAATTTTATTTGTTGTCAAACTAAGATCTAAATGGTCACTCAAAAAAAGATTAAAGTAAATAAAAATTTAGAATAGTTTTGATTTCAAGAAGATAAAAAGATAAGAGTCACAAAGTTAATGACAAGGCATACACATTTCATCTCAATTTTCTCACTAGCTATTTCTATCATTTATGTAAACATGAAATAATAATCAAATTGGTGTAACTACATTTTGAATTATCATTTGGTCAATCAATATGCATAGATTTTAAAGTATCACCATCAAATATCGAAACTCACTCTAAAATAGGCATATATAAGCTCAACAATTTTTCATGTTCAACTTGAATTTATGATAGCTATAGACCTAATTTTCTTCCTAAACTCAAACCAACTTGACTAAGATTTCACAGCCAAGAGTAAACTATATATCACTTCTTTTCGAGGGAAAAATCTGAACAATTCTTCATAAACTTCAATAGCCCTTATTTCATCTTATAATACTTTTAAAGTAATCTTTAATTGGCAATTATACATCTAGTTCAATCAAGATACAAATCTTTGCATAATTTAACTAATAAAATGACCCTTCTATAAACTAATGAACCACTAAAAGAAACATTCCAGATTATAAATGATGTTAGATACCTTTTACAAAACTTTCATCGGACACTTGGTACACTGATTGAGCCCAAGTTTAGTATATAAATTGGCAACACTTTCATGAATTTTACTACACTTTTTGACTCCTATTTCTAGATTTTGTGCTTAAATTGACCCTTGAGTGTGTACTTTTATTTTATGTAGTTTGATAGTAAAAATTGTCACAAATTAGTATTAATTGCACTAATTAATTTTCTGAGAACAATTGATACTACAAACTACCATTGTTCTTTGTAGGAACCTCAAGGAGAAGGGACTCAAGAAGAATATGAAGATGTAAAGTCAAAGAAGGATGAAGTGAAGTCAACAAGAGAACAGGTGCTACGGGAAAAGTTCGCCGCGGAAAAATACAAAGAAATCCAGGCTAAAATTTCAGGAAAAGTTTGCCGCGGCAAAGATTAATTCTTTTGCCACTGCGAAGGATCCAGCAATGAAGCAAAACCATTCGGGAAAAGTACGCCGCTGCAAACTTATCTATTGTCACGACGAACCTTCAAAAACTCGAACTATATTTGGAAAAATACCCACTGTGCGACCCGACCCAATCATCCTTCATTTAAAAACCTACCAAATTAGGTTACAAAGCAGCTGAATACAGAAGGAGAGAAGCGACAAAAACATTAAGAACATACACACTCTCGTCTCTCTCGCTCAACTTGACCATCATACATCATTTCTTTCCTTTTTTCATCGCTGCCTTCATCATCTGCTGCTGCTGCCATGGATGCTCTTGGTGGGTTTCCGATTGTGAGTTCCCCCGAAGCAATGCTTGGCTGAGCACCATTTCCTCTTGAAGATGTAGCAATGGTTGAGTTCAATGGGATTCAAAGGGAAGTAGTTTATTCATGTTTAGCTACATTGTTACGAACTCCTTAGTTAGGATTTATGCTTTGTAGTTGGATTTTCTTGATTATAGTTTAATCAAGTGTTGAACAATGTATTGTGTTATTGGCTTTGTTGATGTAGAACTTAGAGCTTGAATAAATGAAGTCATATATATGTCTTTTTGTGATTTTGTTTATTCTCTTTTATTTACCTAGTTGTGTTTGATGTTAAGATGATGCTAGATTCCAAATTGACCACTTGCATTAACTTACCCATTGCACACTCTAAGATGCATTCAACAAGGTTTTAAGAAATGGAGTTTATTGATTAAAACCTTGGATTTAAAGAGTTCTTTAAGGTTTATCAATGGAAAACTTAGTGATTTTCACTCCCACCAAGATTTGTTCTGAACTTTGGTATCGAAAGCTCAATTTTCAAGATGATTTTATCACATTTGGTCACTTTTTAAATTTTCAATTTCTTTTTCCCAAAAATACAAAAATACTTCTCTTACAATTAGCTCAATTTTGTTAGTTTTCTCAAAGAACCAAAGCCGCCTTCCTAACCAATTTAGTTTGCATTTCATGACATTTAGGCTAGCTTAGGTCCATTGTATTAGGTTCCGATTAAGTGAGACGACCCGAGGTTGCAGTCTATATTGCAATCCTTGGAATTAAATTTTTGATTCGACCTCCAAGGGTAAGAATGAAAGACAAAACGATGAATTAAAATGGCGCCATTGCTGGGAAACCAAGCAATTGGTTTTCTTTAGGTTAGCCATTGTTATCTTTGTTTATCATTGAGGTTACAAACCTTTTCTTCTAGATTTCATTTTGGATAGTTTAATTTCATACTTGTCAATAGTATAGGATTTTAATTTTTCTTTGTATAGCATAAAATTTTGAAAACACAAACAAAAGCATACTTCCACAATTGGACTTTTCATACTTAGCATTCTTTTTGCACTCACTTAGTTTTTGAGTCTTTTATTTGATTATGTTTTGATCCATACATACACATTTTCATACATACTTCCACACACCATACACTTGTAGGAAAATCCCGGGAGGTACATCACATGTACCAGGTGCGGAAAAGAAAAATTTTTATTATCGGGACCTTCCCGAAGCCAGGATCCATGTGTCTGTATGTAAACTCAAACCTAAACAGCCAATAGAGACTGTCTCTAA
>JAOSBP010000009.1:8435386-8448335 GCA_027563825.1 Erythroxylum mucronatum
GAGCCTCTTCAGGTCTCTATACACTGAGTATTCTTTTACTCTTAGCCTCTTCAGGCTATCTGTATCACTTTCACACTGAAAATGTTTCGAACTTGTTACAGAAAAGTAATAGGCCTTAATTTTTTAGCACAAAAATTTCTCACAATAATTGCTACGCTCTTGTTATGATTTCAGTCGCTTCTCTTTTTCAATCTTCGACTCTGACTCTTATTTATAGCCTTCTTCTTCAACTGCTTCTTGATTCTTTAAAGAAACGGTTATTCAGTTGAATTCTGTAACTAACTCAGACTGATGCTTCCTTCTCCTTTCTTTCGTCTGCTTTCTAACGTCTGCTTTCTAGCGTCTGTTTTTTTAAAATAGCTTTTGTCTGCTTTTGTTTAGCTTCCTTTCTTTTGTCTGTATTTGCTTCTGTCTGCTTTTGCTTTTGTCTACTTTTCTTTAGCTTGCGTCTGCTTTTGCTTTCGTTTGCTTTTCTATAGCTTGCGTCTGCTTTTCTTTAGCTAGCGTCTGCCTTTTGCTTTCGTCTGCTTTTCTTTAGCTAGCGTCTGCCTTTTGCTTTCGTCTGCTTTTCTTTAGCTTGCGTCTGCTTTTTGCTATCGTCTGCTTTTCATTAGCTAGCGTCTGCTTTTGTTTGTCATCAAAATTATTAATCGTAAAGTCATTTTGACTTAACATATAATTGTTTATATTAATAAGTGATACTTTTTAAGAATTAATATTAAAGTATAGATTTTACATACATGAACTGGTCTACATTGGGTGTTGACGAAGGTCGCACCATCATGCTTCTTAGTGTGAGTGTGCAAAAAAGATCTGGCGCAAAAAGAACTCGTGTCGTGTAGGCTTCCTACCCATAGAATTTTCCTGCATCAAAATAAATTGTTATAAGTGAAATAAAAAAGTTTAACTTAACAACACAACCATTAATGGCACAAGACATTTATAACATTATTATTCTCCACATACTTTCATTTTAAATTTCATATATCAAATTACATTGTAATCAAATTTCATACATCAAAGTAAAAAAATTAGAATATAAGTGTAAAGTTTTGATACTTACAGGTTGAAGTGCATGCTCCTAATGGGTCAAAGATCCTTCGGTGTGTACGAGTAGGCTCTCTTCATCTAGTCCTCTACGTCTGTCGACATTATGCTTTGAAATGGATATTGCCTCAGATGATGCCCAATACTATTGCCAACAACTCCATATTTCTTCAGATATATATGGTAGTCATACGTCATTCTTTTGTATCGAAGAAAAAAAGTCTCTATAATGTGTACGAGCTCGTCTTTTCCATACATTATAAATTACAACATCAAATTTTGAATCCCAAAAAAATTATTTCTGAAAAAACATACAATAAATACTTATAAATGACAATATTTATCTAATTAATGTATAAAATTTAGTTAAAATAAAAAAGATTAAAGAATATATTTTATGTACCTCAAACTCTTAATAATAAAACTCATTTATCGATTAAGAGACATTCTTTCATATATAATCCTCAAGATCTATCATCTCCTTTAACTTTGATAAAACATTTCTTGAGCACGTTCTATACAGAACTAACCTAATATATAAGTTATTTTAGACCATTTTCAAATTAAAACCTATAACTTCAGTGCAAACCTATGGTGTTATCATATATTACAAAATTTTCAAAATTTTATTTACAAATTGTTAACAATTGTGATATATATTATTCCATCAATTGTGATGTTATGAAATTTTTAATTATATCTTTATAATTATTTAATATCTCTAATATATTTCAATAATTATATTGTAGTGTTTTTGTAAGCTGACTACCTTAAATAAATATTTATACAATAATCATCAGGATTCTAATTCTGTAAATTTTGTTATAACAAATAATCAACAGAATCAATAAATAATATGTTTGATTCACCTTTTGTAATACACAATTTGTTACATTATTATTGTTACTCTAGTTCTTCTCCACCTTAATCTATTTTTTTTCTTACCACCAGTAAAGAAAGCATAATGCATTACAAAAATATCAATGTATGGGATTTTTACCACAATTGATTATTAAACCAGTACCTCAACCCAGTAAAAAGCAAAAACCAATGATTGCCCATACAATCAAACAAGAAACAAAAACCCATACGATCAAAGCAGTATGCAAAACCTAGTGAAAAACAAAACCCAACAATGTTGTAAAAAACAATCAAAGATGGACCACTTACCTCAACCGATGATTAAACGAAGAAGATGATGATGGCACACGATGGAAGAAAATGGACGCAGAGAAGGGCAAACAACGAGGAAACTGAAGCACGCATGATGGATGACGGAGAACAACAAACGACGACGGCTGCACAGATGAATATTGCTCTTCCGTCACTATATTTTGTTGGAAAAATTGCTGGGATGATTTCCTTCCACCTTTATCAATGAATATTTTTTCCAGCGCAAAATGTCAATTTTTCTGACAATGTTACTGACAAAAGTTAATTTTTTGCCGCTAATTGATTACGATATTTTTACCGTCGATAATTTTGCGCATAACATGTTTTTTTTTTTTGTCAAGGAGCACATTGCTAGTGATTTGGATATTTACAAAAACATGACTGAATTAATAACATGTAGCTATAGCTTCTATATTTTTTTTTGTCAAGGAGCACATTGCTAGTGATTTGGATGGACATTATTCCAAGGCCCTCTTGTATCTTTGGCTTGCAAATGTGATTACACCAAAGCTTTTGTAATCATCCTTATTCTAAATTAAGAAAATTCCTTAACATTTAAAAAAGCTAATCGTAACCCATATTAGAAATTGATTTAAAAAATTGAGTATAAAGTTAGAGCTTGGATAAGAAGAAATATAAGAAAAATTAAAGTTGAAATTGAGAATTAGTAGAAGAATAGAAACTTTAGGTTTTCCTTGGTTACTGTGAGACATGTGAAGGACGAGGCTTGTTTTTTCTAAATCTCCTACCAGAAAAAGGGAAAATCACGTTCCTCGAGCACACACTCCCCTTCGAGCACCCGTGTCAAGGAGAGAAAAACAAGGCCGACTGTTGACTTTGAGGTACTTAAGCGCTTCGACAATGGGAGGATTCACGTGGAAAAGGGGCCTGTGTAGATACCAACATAACCTTCTTTTCAAACTTAACCAACAGACGCAAAATTATAATATTCCGAAGTTTCGTTGTCGACCACGTTTCAAAGTTGATTGTGTAGGGCAATTTCACTCGTTGTGGTCAAACCAAACATTGGCTACATATACGTAACGCAACAGCCAATCACGGCTGTGTATATATATATACATAATAATGCCGTAAATATCTGGCAATCAATCCTACGTGTTTTCATTGGTTTAAGATGCCGGCGACAACAATCCGTTGGTTGCAAGAGCCTTTTTCCTCTGTCAAGATTTTTTGTTTAGTTTTTATGATGTTTTATTGTGTCCAGTGAATCTCAGTCATTTATTTACGTGTGTCTCACATAAATAAACGTGAGACCCGCATAAATAAATGGTTGAGATTCACTGAACACAATAAGACACCATTAAATTGGACAGAAGAATTGGATTCCTTTTCCCTGGCCACATCCGTTGATCCATTCTTTGTTTAACTCACTTGATTTTTCATTCCTAATTTTAATTATAAATAATATTACACGTATTTATGCCCTCATTAAATTCCACATAAAATCATAAGTATTGTATACACAATTTGTAGAAGTCAAAGACGAGGTTAGGTAAAAATATTAGCACATCGCCCATTGTTCATTAAAAACAGGACATCGTATAGCCGGCTGTATAAAATAACTTACAACTTCCCTTGTCTATTTTGTTTTAGCATTAAACTGTTAACTTCGATTAAATTGTACAGTAATTTAATACTTATTAACTAATGGAAGTTCAAAAGCCACTAAAACGATATAGCTGATGACGAGGAGCACCAAACAGAGTTTAAAATTAGTCATTAGGCATAATTTTACACCAAACAAATTTATAATAAGTGTCGTTTGAGATACATTTTAATTATTCAAAATAAGTGTCATTATTGACTTTATATGCATATTTATAATTTTACTTCTAAAATTAACCTTTAATTTCTCTCTTATCTTAATTACACATATCACAATTTCAAGATAATTTATAACTTCACGGAATCACGAGGTAACTTTATGGGAGTATTAATAAGGATATATCTACAATTTTATTAGCTTTCTTAATAAACATGCGTTTTTGTAAAACGACACTTACTATAAATCGGAGGGAGTATTTGCCATCGCTATTATGACATGAAAAGAAAGACTGGCTTCTTTGACATCTTCTCAAAACAATACTAGTAGTTAAAGAGAGCAGACATTTGACGAAATAAGAACATGCATGAAAGGAGAAGAATCTGAAAAGCCAGTAGACATATTTCCATTACTACCGTCAAGATCTGTCTCGAAATTCTATGATTAACAACATTTTTTCAGCATGTAACTTATACGTGTTTCTCTCTATACCAGTTCAACTAAATTAGGTATAAAATATCCTTTCAAAAAAGAAATATGAAAACAAGAGATAAATAACTGAGAAAGAGTAACTAACAAGAAGATGAGGAACAACAAAAAGATATGCCTGGCTTTCCCATGTACGCCGTATGTCTTTGCTCGACGATTATTGATTCTTCTTCATCTAACTCCAAAAGTGATGAAAAAGAAACGACCCCTCTATGTGTCTAGCCAAAAACACCGAAACACTTGAAAGCATCATCAGCTCGAAAATGGCTCATCCCGGGCATCATCTTTCTTCGTGTTCTTCTTCTTATTCATCTCTGTTATCGTTTTCCCTCGGATGAAGTTCCCCGTAATTTATGACCAGAAAAGGTTAGGTATAAAGAAAAGAACCGATGAGAAAGAAGGGTCTTTCTCTCTTTGGCTAGGAGAAAGGAACAGATAATGAGAATATAAAAAGGCCCCAGTGTAGTAGAATAAACAATATGTTGAAAGACAGAGGAAAGACAAGGCATAGAAGAATACTGTTCCCTAGAAGATGACAAGCGTTTCCCGTTGTTCTAGCTCCAAATAGGAAGTCTTGATTTTGACTTTGTTCTTGTCGCAAGAAAGCCCGTTAAAGAAACGGACCACTTTGTTTTACAAATTAGGTTCTTTCTCTTTGTCTATTCTCTACCCTCACAAATACTAGTCAACGACTTAAGGAGTGATATGCACGTAGATTTGATAAGGGTTAGATTTTTTTTTGGGAAAAGAGAAAGATAGAATCAGAACAGGAGACCATTTGTTTTAATTGGTTCCCTTTCATTGAATATTCAACACCTATTTATAACAATCCAAATCATGTAGGAAACAAATAAGCTTGCACCCCAAGTATCTAATCCACTACTGGTAATGGCCTAGAAAGCAGGAAACAAAAACAAATCATAAAGACTGATTCTTACGATAAACAACAAAATAGAAGCAAATAGCAACAACACTTCCTAGCTACATGTTGAGTACTTCATGCACCCTTAAAACCCCGCTCCACTTGGCCCACTAAAGAACTCCACGTAGCATGGACTGCCATGGGTTAAAGAGAACCTATCAACTTCCTCCCTCCTTCACGGAACCTTGTCCTCTAGGGAAAACTCTGGATAACTCTTAGCAAATCTCCGAACGTCCTCCCAAATGGCATAACAAAAATTTGATCTCGTGTCTTGCACTTATCCTTAACAATTGAACAAAGATCTAAGATCGTTTCAGGTTGGGGAAGTGCTTGCACATCTTTAGTTGTTGGAGGCAGAGGAGCAGCCAAAGCTGGCAATGGTCCAAGATGCTTCTTCAATTGACTTACGTGGAAGACATTATGGATACGAGATCCCAGAGGCAGCTCCAACTAGTAGGCAACCTGTCCCACCTTACCAAGAACCTGGAATGGCCCATAAAAATGGGGTGATAGGTTCAAAGATGCATGGAAAGCCACAGATGTTCGCCTATAAAGCTGCAACCTCAAATAGACAAAATCTCCAACTTCAAATTGCACATCCCTTTGATGTTTATCAGCCATGTTACGCATTCGGTCTTGATCTTGGTTTAGTGAAATTTTCATGTCCTTCAAAATGGCATCCCTATCCTGAAGAAACTCATCGATAGCAGCTACACGTAAAGTACCTGGAACATACCATAAAAGTGTTGGAGGAGGCACCCCATAAAAGGGTTCAAAGGGATTGGTGCGAATTGATGAATGCTAAGAGGAATTATAGCTGAACTTGGCCTAAGAAAGCCAATCCTTCCAATGGCACCGTTGAGTGCCAGCAAAACAACGAGATATTGCTCAAGAGTCCGATTAACCACCTCAGTTTGTCCATCGGTTTGGGGATGGTAACTCGTGCTCATATGGAGTTTAGTTCCCTGTTGCTGAAATAAGGCTGTCAAATCCACAAATGAAGACATTGTCAAGATCGGTGGTAATGCTCTCGAGTACACTGTGTAATTTGATGACGTTGATGATAGAAGTTTGGGCAACAGAGACAGCAGTGAATGGATGAGACATAGGAATAAAATGCACATACTTGGATAAATGATCCACCACCACTAGAGTAACTTGAAAACGATCTAGAATGGGGGGTTGAATAGATCTTTTAATCTTTTCACAAAGTGCTACAAAACAGATAATTAAAACACACGAAGCAAACAAGCAAATCGAAATGTAAAAAAGTAGAGAAGAGACACAAACACAGTGTTTATAGAGGTTTGGTGCTAAGACCTACGTCTTCTACCTAAGCTCCCACTTAAGATTTTGGCAAAGCTCTTTACTACACACTTTTTGGCTAAATATGAACTCTTCCAACCCAACTTGACTTCCGGCTCGAGCTACACCTTACATACGATTTATTTTCTGGCACAAATCTTACCTCCCAAGTGATTCTTCTCTAATCACTCAGCTCACAATAATAACAATGATAGAAATGAAGTAGTAAAGCTCAGTACAGTTGAATACAATTAGAATATGCTAAGAGCAAATTGAGAGCGATGTGAAGATATTTTCAAACTATATTAAGTATGCTTCGCTTTGGACTTGTGTAATCAATCCTTTGAAGTTCCGTACTTTATTTGCAGGCTTCAAGACATTTTTAGACGTTCTAGAACTCTCCTAGCCGTTGTAGAGCGCTCCTAGCCGTTGTAGAAGATTTTCTCCCGTTTGAAATCAATTGACACAGTCAAATTATGTTCAGCTACTACTGATAGTCGACTAGTCGGTGTGTAATAGTCGACTAGTACATTATACTTAACTTGTCTTCAAAAATTAGTCGACTAACACTAACATTTTTCATGAAACTTTTAGCTCCGCTCTTTGAATAGTCGACTGATATGATGATAGTCGACTAGTCCATTTAATCAATTGACAGGCCTGATTGTTAACAGTTGACTTGCAACATGATGGTTGACTTGTCCCAAGCTCCAACTGACAGATCTCACAAAATCTACAATCTTTGATTGTTGAGATGCTTATTTGAATTGTTCATACAAGATCTTCTCATGAAATACACGTTGTTTAACTCTGATACTCATTATTGCAATCTTGACTTTCACAAATCCAAATACCTAAAATTATTTCTTAACCAATCCTTTAAGTTTTATTATTATCAAAACATAGAAGGATTTAATTTGTCAACCTCCATTGGTCCAACAGATGGGGGAGTGTAAGATATTTGAGTTTAGAATAATTGTTAGTTACTACTGAGGGGGAGCCTGAGCATATGTAAAAGGTTGCATGTTGGGTTGAAAATATCTCTGGCTCGCAACTATGAAGGAATATATGAACTCTCCAAAGAAGAATGATATATATGAGTTTGTGTAGCTTCCAAAAGATAAAAAGACATTGAAGAATAAATGGGTGTTTAAGATAAAGAAAGATGGCGACAAGCTGGTAAGGATAAGGCAAGGCTAATGGTAAAAGGGTTAAGTCAAAAGAAGGATATAGATTTTGATGAAATCTTCTCACCAATGCTTATGATGACCTTAATTCGAATAGTTTTGGATTTTGATTGCCTGTTTAGATCTTGAACTTGAACATTTGAATATTAAAACGACCTTATTGTATGGTGGCAGAGATATACATGGAGTAGTCATAGGGTTTCAAAACTAAAGGCGAGGAGAATATGGTCTACAAGTTGAAGAAAAGCTTATACAAATTGAAACAAACTCTAAGGTAGTGATATTGGAAGTTTGATTCCATTATGATAGATCGTGATTACAAGTAAACTGATGTTAATGCTTGTGTGTGTATTTTAAGAAGTTCTTAAGTGAGAACTTCATCATTTTTATTCTATATGTAGATTATATGCTGATTGTAGGTTAAGATGTTGGAAGAATCTAAAAGTTGAAGAAGGATATGTCTAAATCTTTTGATATGAAAGACTTGTGACCTGTAAAGTAGATTTTAGGCATGGAGATAATGTAGGACACCAAGAGTAGGAGATTGTGGTTGTCATAGGAAAGGTGTATTGAAAGGGTGCTATAAAGGTTCAATATAAAGCATACAAAGCCAGTTAGCATGCTATTGGCACCTCATTTGAAGCTCAATAAGCATGCATGTTTCTCAATTAAAAAGGAGAAAGATGGTATAACGTGCACACACGGAATTGAAGCATTGAAAAGTTCAGATTCAAGGAAACAAGAAGAGGGTAGATTCGAATTAACTAAAATTAAATCTGATACACAGGGTTTCAAATTTACCTACTAGACCTCACGAAGAACTTATCTCGAGCAACCTAGATAACGGGTAAAGAACAAACCAAGAAAGTTGTTCAGGATCAAAATCACACCACAATCTCATTCAGTTGCTAAGTAATGTTTAATTCCTAAGTTGAAAAGAACAAGATGGGTTTCTCCTCTCAATATGGCCGACGACATATAATAAAATAATCTTATCAAAAGTTGTCTTTCCCTAACCCTAAAGAGGGTGTTTATACCTAGGTCAAATAATAAAAAACTTGGGCTAAATAATACATAGAAGCCCAAAATAAATATAACTTAAAACAAGTCCAAAATAGAATAATAAAAACACACCTAGGCCTGGTCCAATACGCTCCCAAGTTTGATCATAGACGATCCTCTCCTCTTGGGCTTAAGTGATGATGTGCAGCCCAATACAATGGTCTTCAAGTCCCAAGTGAGTCTAATCCAAGGATTTGAGATAAATGAATCAATTTGGGCTGTGATTCAGATAGCTCTCCTCCAATAGGCTTGATGCACTCCATCCTCTCCACAAATTGGCCTACATGCGTATAGAGAGCCTTCTTGAGTCTTTTGGTCCTAGCTCTAGACATAGGTTCAACTAGAATGACAAGCTCGCCCGTATCACGCACGCCATCTCCATGGTGATCCTTACTCTTGCTCACATTAGTCCCTCCCTCCTCAAGAAGATTTGTCCTTGAATCTGAATCCATATCAAAAGGAGAAAGGATAGCAACATTAAAGGTAGCAGAAACATTGTACTCACCTGGTAGATCAATCTTATAGGCATTGTCATTGATCTGTTCCAACACCTCTTATAGACCATCACCCCTAGGGTCTAACTTGGACTTCCTTGGGCAGGAAACCATTCCTTCCTCAGATGCACCAAACCCAATCACCAGATTCAAAAGTCACTAACTTTTTCCCCTTGTTGGCTTGCTTCGCATACACCCTGTTTCTATGCTCAATATGTTGTCTCGCCTTCGCATGCAAGTCCCTAACCATCTCAACTTTCCTCTTGCCATCTATACTAGACGACGCATGGAAGGGTAAAGACACCAAATCCAAGACAGTCAAAGAATTAAAACCATATACAAGCTCAAAAGGTGAATAACCTGTGGTCGAATGCACACATCTATTATATGCAAACTTAATAAATGACAAACAATCACCCCAAGTTTTCAAATTTTTACCAACTACAGCACGCAACAAGGTACCTAAGGTTCTATTAACAACCTCAGTCTGTCCATCTAACTGTGGATGACAAGTAGTAGAATAAAGCAATTTAGTACCTAACTTGTCCTATAGAACACACTAAAAATGGCTCACAAATTTAACATCTCTATCCGAGACAATAGACCTAGGAATACCATGCAATCTAACAATATCCCTAAAGAATAAATTAGCAATATGCACAACGTCATCAATCTTATAGCATGCAATGAAATACGCCATCTTACTAAATCGATCAATAATAATAAAGATGTTATCTTACTCCTTCTCTGTTCTCGGCAGTCCTAAAAAAAAATCCATAGAAATATCAACCCGAGGTTTAGTAGGCACATACACGCTGAACATCCCTACGCATACAAGGCCAATAGAAATGTTCATGCAAAATGTCCAGTGTCTTAGCAACCCCAAAATAACCCATTAATCCACCACTATAGGCCTCATGCATAAATAAAGCACGCAATAAACAGTTAGGCATACACAGTTGGCTACCCCTAAACATGTAGCTCTCATGCCTATAGAATTTCTAAAAGGCGACATACTCACAAACATTATACACAATAGCAAAATCAACGTCAGAAGCATACATATGCTTAAGTTGCTCAAACCTTAACAGTTTAGAAGTAAGAGTAGAAACTAAGGAATACCTCCTAGATAATGCATTGGCTACCATATTTTCCTTTCCTTGCTTGTACTACAAGACATAGGGGAATGTCTCCAGAAACTCCACCTAAGTGACATGTCTCTTACTCAGCTTGCCATGTCCCTTCAAGTGCTTCAAAGATTCATGATCTGTTCTGATAACAAACTATCTAGGATAGAGGTAGTTTTGCCACACCTCCAATGCTCTCACAACAGCATATAACTCCTTGTCATAGGTCGGGTAGTTGAGTTGTGCACCACTCAGCTTCCTATTGAAATATGCTACTGGTTTGTTTTCTTGCAAAAACACAACATCTATACCAATCCTAGAAGCATCACATTCAACTTCAAAAGCCTTATCAAAATTAGGCAAACACAGAATAGGAGGAGAACATAATTTTTCCTTCAACAATGTAAACGCATGCGTTTGATCCTTACCCTATGCAAACCCTTTCTACTTCTTGACTATGTCAGTCAAAGGAGCAGCAATGGTAGAGAAATCTTTCACAAACCTCATATAAAAACTAGCAAGTCTATGAAAACTCCTCACCTCACTCACACTCTTAGTTGTTGGCCACTCTCGAATAGCCTTCAACTTCTCATAGGAGGAGAACATAATTTTTCCTTCAATAATGTAAACGCATGCTCTTCATCCTTACCCTATGCAAACCCTTTCTCCTTCTTGACTATGTCAGTCAAAGGAGTAGCAATGGTAGAGAAATCTTTCACAATCCTCATATAAAAACTAGCAAGTCTATGAAAATTCCTCACCTCACTCACACTCTTAGTTATTGGCCACTCTCGAATAGCCTTCACCTTCTCATTATCAACCTCAACCCCTTGAGAACTGATCACAAACGCTAAGAATACTAGCCTATCAATGCAAAATGTACACTTCTTAAGGGTCGCATACAATCTCTCCTGTCTTAAAACATCCAAGGCACACTTCACATGCATGACATGCTCATCAAGATTAGTGCTCTATATCAAGATGTCATCAAAGTAAACAACCATAAATTTTCTAAGAAATTCACGCAAGACATAAGTCATCAAACTCATAAAAGTGTTGGGTGCATTAGTTAAACCAAATGGCATAACTAATCACTCATGCAACCCATATTTAGTTTTGAAAACAGTTTTCCATTCATCTCCTAGTTTCATTCTAATCTGGTAACATCCACCTTTTTAAGTCAATTTTTGTAAAGATACATGCACCATGCAATTCATCTAACCTAGGGATAGGGTGGCAATACTTTACAGTGATTTTGTTAATAGCTCTGCAGTGAACACACATCCTCCAGGTTCCATCTTTTTTAGGAATTAGTAACATAGGCACCGCACACGGGCTCAAGCTCTCCCTCACATATCCCTTTTCTAGTAACTCATCCACCTACTTTTGAAGCTCTTTTGTTTCCTCAGGATTACTACTACAAGCTGGGCAGTTTAGAATTTGAGCTCTGTGCATAAAATCAATATGGTGCTTGATGCCTCCAAAGGGTGGCAGTCCCTTGGGCATCTCCTTAGGAAAGGCATCTGGATAATCCTGCAAAAGAAAAGAAAAAACAATAGGCAAAGCATTAAGAGGGTTAGTGTCAGAAACTAAACACTCTCTGTATCTCACCAATACTAGTGCTCTTTTCTATCCAATTACTCTCCTCAGGTCTTTTCCCTTAGGAAACAAGCTCACTTTTCTCTCTTTTTTACTCTTTCTGAGCTCTTCTCTCTTGCTCATGCCACTTTCTTTTTCCTCACTTATGTAATCACTCACCATTAAGCCAAACTCAATTTTCTTTTGGGCCTCTTTTCTCTCTTCACCTTTTTTGTTCTCACTACACAAACCCTCCTCACTTTTACTTGCTTTTATCTGGTCCGGGTACATTTCATGAGGTGATAAAGGTAGTAAAATGAAATTCCTACCCTTAAACTTAAAGGAGGACCTATTGGTATACCCATCATATGCTACCCTCCTGTCAAATTGCCAAGGTCTCCTAAGTAACATATGACGACCCTCCATTGGTACCACATCATACAAGACCTCATCCTTATATTTCCCTACTGAAAATGACATTATAACCTACCTAGTCACCTTCACACCAGTACTATCATTGAACCACTGTAAATTGTATGGCTCCGAATGTTTCCTGCATGTCAAGCTCAATTTTTGTATCATAGTCGAACTAGCTACATTAGTGCTGTAAGTGATAAGTCGACTTGTACATGTGTAAGTCGACTTATGCTTGATCGGTACTGATAAGTCGCCTTGTCCACTGGGGTAAGTCGACTTATGTGTGTACAGTATCGTTAGATTGTTAGAGTAGTGCCCTAAAGGCAATCCCCTTTAGCGCATTTTGTTCATAGTCATGTACAGAC
>JAOSBP010000009.1:8448435-8461689 GCA_027563825.1 Erythroxylum mucronatum
ATTGTTGATATATTTAATCATTTACACTTAGCGATTATTGACATGAAATTGCTTAAAATATTCACTTTAATTCATATGTGATTTTAAATACAATTTAGAAGCAAATAAATTAAAGTGAGTCGAAAGTACTGAATTTGGGTTATTTTTTGAAGATCAATATTTACTTGTCTTCATGAAATAAGAAGAAGAAAATTAAAAGACAAGAAAAATGGAACATAAAGAAGAAGTAAAATTTAAAAGCAAGCAGCTGGAAAATTAGCCCAAAACGACAACACAAATGAAGAAACGTAGAAGCAAGGAGCAGCCAAAACAACATGCGTGAGCAGCGATGTGTGCAATGTATACATCGTGCATTAAAAGCACAACGCATCTTCTGCGTTAAACGCAGCGGTGAAGACAAGCGTAGGCCAATAGAGAGGTGCATGAGTAGTGGCGTGAATGAGAAACCCCCAATATTTATTCGTCCAATCAGGCTATAGTGGACACTACAATGAGGTAGAGAAGCAACAGAGGAGAGCTGCAGCTTGGGGGCCACAAACAGCTTGGCAGTGCAGGCTTAGAGAAGAGCTGCAGACGAAGAGCTGGGAGAGGCTTTGGAGTGGACCAAAAACTACAAAGTTAATTGGTCACGTCCAAGCTACAGTGGAGGGGCGGTGAAGAGTTACGCTAGACCAAGAAACCCTCAATTAAATGGTAACATTAGGGAACAACGGAGGCGACACTGGACAGTGAGAAAAGAGGGGTCTTCGGGTAGGGACATTGAATGAAGGCTGAAGTATTTTTTTGGGAAAAACCCATGAAGGGTTAGACATTCTGACCCCGGTTTGGAAGCGACATCGGCCCTGACAACCCAAGTTAAGTATTTTTTTATTATTTTGTTATTTCTTTCTCTCATTAGTAATTGATTGTGTTATTCTGTGTTAATTGAATTGGGTATTGTCTATGGATAATTGGATTGTCGTTATTATTCGGTTATTTGTATATGAACCCTTTGGGTATTGTGAGATGATGATTTTAATACGTTCATTGAATCATTAATTGCAAACCTATTGCAAAAATTTCGATATAATTCATAATTGTTATGTTGAAATTCATCTGTAGCGACTAATGATTTGTAATCATTTAGGATAACATGACTTAGGTTAAATGACACATCGTATGTTCGATAGTTAGGTTTAGTTAATGATCGTATCTTGATTAAACAAAACCTGAGGAAAAACTTGGATTAATTATTAACTCACGATTAATAGTTACTAGGAAAGGTTAAAAAATAACAAATTAATGAAATATGCTTAACTAGGGTGTAGGTCAAGATTGAACCAAAGAACAGAGTCCCTGCCAAATTCCCCACTTTTATCATTTTTTTCATGTTTTTTAATATGTTTTTATTAGTTAGTTACATTTTTTTCTTCTTCCAAAAACAACCCCCTGTTAAACCTAAGCACTGGTTAATTTCATTTCATAAACTTTACACATACTCTTTGTAGGATCAACCTAGACTCACCACTGCTATAGTAGTAGGTCTATATATTTTATTTTGACTAGCATAATGACGCACGGTTAATTTTGATGTCGTTGCCAGGGAAAGTGGTTTTTTATTGTTTGCTTGTGATTTAATTGATGTTTTTGTATATATTTATTCGTAATTAATTTCTTTTATGTTATTTAGTGATCTTTTCATTTTTATTTTGTGTTTGAGTTTTTTTTCCGATATGGATGGAAGTAACTTTTATAACTCATATTCTCAATCCTATAACAATGTTTGGATTGATCAACCTAACTTTTGTTATGGATGGGATAATCACCAAAATTAATTCCATGATAGTTTGCATGATGCACAACAATTCTCGTATAGACTAGAACTTCCTATCACAACTTCGGCTCATCTCTGAAAGAGTTGATTAATATTGTAAAAGCTAATACTTTGCAATTTCAGGAGAATACTCTACAATTCTAGAAGGATGGAGGGCAATTTCCAAAAAAAATGGTCTAATGCTCAAGATTCGGAGAGCCAACACAATTCAAGTGTATCTTTAGAAGAACTTATTAAGAATATTGCTATTAACAATTTGCAATTTCAACAAGATATGTAGTAATTTCAACAAAATATGCAGCTGTAATTGCAAGAATCTCGACAAGAGACAAAAGCAACTCGACAAAGGATGGAACACCGAATGAGTCAGATGGCAATAACACTTGATCGCCTAGAATCGCAAAGCCAAGAGGAGCAGCCATATTAACCTAAAGTGTACCCAATTGAAGTTTGTATGGAAACTTTGCAAAGTGATGAGGAGCTTGAGAATTTTGAGGCCAACCCTCAACGAATTCTTTGTGTCGAAGAAGTGGAGAAGGAGCTCAAAGCTGAAAAGGACACATCTTTTAGCTCGGAGGTAAGTACTAAGTCTATGATTATTTTTAAAACTAACTCTTTACCTTTACATAACAAATTCGAGGAATTAAATGATTTAGAAAAGGGTGAAGGGATGTTCAAAATATTTTCTGTTAGACACCTCGCCCTCGTGAGTCACGGGCCCGGTATCCTAAGTGACATCTAAACGCATATCCCACAAGGGTGGCGTACCCCCACCAAGACAAATCTCAAAACAACTTAAGTCTCTTATTTCTGAACAGATTTTGGGAAACTCCAAACTGGAATTTCATTTCGACTTGTTTTGAACATTTGTGGCTCTATGTCTCTAGTTTATTTAGAGACAAAAATCATCGCATTTGGAGATCCCATAACAAAGTTATGGCTGAAAGATTCAATTCGGGTCTTAACCTAAATTATATTGTACCTGTCTTTAGGCAATTAGCATAACTGTCATAAGGGATATTAGATTAAGGTCATCTTAGGACGGTTTGAAAGAAGACTTTGAGATCTACAACTTTTATGAAAACCTCGAAGACAAATTCTATCGTCTGAAGGGTCAAAAATGGAGCAGACGATAGCAAGAAGCAGACGAAGCAAACAACAGACGAAGCAAAAGCAGACGATAGCAAGAGGTGACGAATGCAAGAAGAAGACGAATGCAAAAGCAGACGATAGCATGAGGCTGACGAATGCAATAGCAGATGATAACTAGAAGCAGACGCATGCGAAAGAAGATGATAACATGAAGTAGACAAATGCAAGAAGCAGACGAATGTGAATGTAGACAAATTAGGGCCAACTTAAGACGAAGTAAAGTCAACTTAAGACAATGCAGCGCTTAAGACGAAGCGGAGTCAACTTAAAATGATATGACATCATCACAGACGATATGATGTCATCACAGATGATATGTCTTTATAGATAATACATCTTTACAGACGATACATCCTATAGACGATATGATGTCATCATAGATGATATGACGTCATTACAAATGATACATCTTTACAGATGATACATCCTACAGACGATATAACGTCATCACAGACGATATGACATCATCACAGATGATACGTCTTTACAGACGATACATCTTTACAGGCGATATATCCTACAAACGATATGATGTCATTACAGATGGTATCATTCTAAACTCCTACGCATAGACGATACATCCTACAGACGATATGACGCCATCACAGATGATACATTTTACAGAAAATATCACCCTAAACTCCTAAGCATTTTCCCTTCTAAGGATCATAACTTTCAACTCCGATGTCCAAAAATTTCCTACTATAAACCGTTAGAAAACTAGAAGAAAGAGCCACATCTTCCTAGAAGGCATATTTTCTTAACTTAGCCTAGGTTAATCCAAATCTTCCCTTGACATCTGAACATGAACTTTATACTTATGCAAACTTAAAAATGCAATGTATAAACTTGAGAGAAATTCATGAGCAAAAATTACAATCTTATTCCATTTGCATCAAAAGATAAGAGTTTTACAAAGCTTTAGGGGGCATTTAAAGCTATAAAATACATAAATGTTTCAAAGTCCGAAAAAACAGACGATACATAAATCATAAGTTGCTCAAAATGCAATTAAAAGCTTGCTTTACAAGATTTGCTTCAAATATAAAATAATCAAAGATTGGAATGATGCTTTGATCCTTGACTACTCGATATCTTACTCATCACCCAGATATGGGGGAGGAGAATGGGGGGTGAGCTTAAAACCCCGTGGGTAATAATTTTATAATCGGTAACAAGCAAAACCATTTATAAAGTCATCTTCAATACAGAAATTCATGTTTATGCAAAATGTGTATGCATCATTCTTATCAACTTATCATGAACATATAACATATCAAATCTTCATGAGCATAGAAGCATATCAAAATGGTTTGGGTAAGTCCATAAACATGATGCACTACACATTTCTACACAATGGTCCTATGTAGCCGTAAACTTTAGGGAGTCCATGAAGGAGCTTTGTGCTACTAGGGAGACAGTGGGAGAAGCCTATAACTTGATCAACGTGCACATGCCATTCTTAAGGGACTACCACAAACTCACATAACACATAATTCCTGACTTAAAAACAATTTGCCCATATGGCATACTTTGGAAACTTGTTTTTCATGAACATGAGGTATTTCGAAAATCATTTCCGAAAACATGATTTTATAAGCATGCATCTTTTCAAAAAGAATCATTTTCAAAATCTTTTCATCAATCATCAACACAATTTATGTAGCAAACCTATAGCGCAATCTTACAACCAGTGACGGATCCAGATCCATAGTCTTGGGGGGGTTAGGACAAAATTTTTTAGTCTTGGGAGGCAAGGACAAATTTTTTTCCCTTTTTTTAGGGGGGGCTGGGTTTTAGTTTACAAAGAAATTTTTTAGTCTTGGGGGGGCTATAGCCCCTGCTAGCCCCCTAGATCCGTCACTGCTTACAACATTTAAAAAATAATAAATGCACTTAAATAAGGTAGCTGAAAATCATTTCTTATCATTTCTTGAAAGAACTTTAATGGTTTATTACTTAATTATAAAAGTGAAACCCACCTTAAATTTCCTTGCTTATAATTTGTTCAAATGGGCCTCTCCTCTTTTTCCTCTTGTCTTCCTTGAATTTCTTAAACATCAATAAAATTCCCAAATCAATAGAAATTCCAAATGAGAACTCAAAGAAACATATGCATAAAATTGATCCTAGAATACTTAAACCTATGCATTTTCTATGTTCTTTGAACCAAAACCTTTCTAAAAATTCAAAAGGTTTAACATCAACTTACCTTAGATCTTCACCACTTAATGAGTTTCTTGGACCAAAAGAAGGTTCTAATCTTCCTCTTTCTTTTTCCCTTCTTGCTCAACTTCAAAATCACTTTTTAAGACTAAGAAAAATCAAAACCTAGCATAACTCTCTTCTTTCTCTTCTTTTCTCCTTTTTCGTGCTTCTCTCTTCTCTCTTTTCTTCAATCACATTTTTGGCTTCTTCTAACTCAAGCCCACTCTTCATTTCTCCTTTTATGCCGTTAATGATTGCACAATGTCCATTTTTCCCTTCATTTAAAGCCTATGGTTTCTAAACTTATGTGACTTACCAAATTTGCTCTTACACATTATTACTACTTTAATACTTCAATTTCCTTAACTTATGTCATATTATCTTACCCACATTAACATGCTAATTAAATCCAACATATATCAATCTAGCAAGACTCTAAAATTAATCTAATCATGCTTATTAAAAAAATTCAGGGGCCAACATTTTCAGAGTGTATGAACTTAGTTAGGATTGAGAATCTGAGGATAGAGAAGACACTGAATGAGGATGATGATCAACTAATGCCCTATCCAGAACTACCTCATGTGGAGGAGCCACATGTGACACCTGAAGATCACAATTTTGTCATGTAAGGAGAAGAAGGAGTCGAGCCAGCGACCGTAAATAAAGGCGCTTCTTGGGAGGCAACCCAAGGAAAGCAAATTTCTTTTCCTTTATATTTCTGCATTACTTTTTATATGCATGTGTGTTTTTTAATTTGTTTGTTTTACTTGTTTTTAAGTTTTAAATTAAAATGAGAGAAAGAATAAATCAAATGAAACAAACATTTTCTCATTTTCTATTGCTTATGAGATTATATAATCATGATTAGAGTGTGGATTGACGAGAGAATTTTATAGCAACTTTAGCATGTACATCCAAACTTTGCATTGAATTTCTATTCGATACCGTATTTTTATCACATCCATTAACATGGATATGATTTCTATTCGATACCATATTTTTATCACATCCATTAACATTGATATGATTAGGCATTCTTTGTTTTTCATAAACTACATTAGCCAGACATCCTATCCTATTGACATGATTTTTTGCTTGATAAGCCCCTTTGAGCTTTAGCCTTTATTTTTGTATAAACCACATTTTTTTCTTTTAAACTTAACCAAATGTCCTACCCAAGTCATAAAGCTAGTGGAACATTTGTGATTGTTGAGTTTATGGATGTACAAAATTCTAAATGTGGGGGTGTACATATGTAAAGATTGGTTATAATATTGGGATGTTATTTTATGTCTTATCATTGAAATTCCCATATTGATGTAGTTTATTTTAATTTTTATAAGAAACAAAGAAAAAAAAGAAAAGAAAGAAAAAAGAAAAGAAAAAGAAAACGAAGGAAAAAAAGAAGAAAAAATTGGTTAAAATAAATGTATCAAGGAAGCATTGCATATATGTTGAATATGAGGTACATGTTGGCGTGGAATGTTCACTCTTGTGATTTCATTGGCATATATTGTATGAGTGATTCCTTCATATTGATATATGCTTTATATGGTTTGTGTATGAGAGCTGAATGAGGTTGTGAAATATAGATGTTGCATTCGTCATAGCTGACGGTACCCAGTTTCTGAAGAGTGTTACTTTGTTCCACTAGCTTTGATGACTTTCATGCTACTTGACCCAAAAATATCTCACCTTACCTTTGCCCACATTACAACCCTAAAATGTCCTTTGATTCGTGATTTTACATGTGAACATTAATGGTGAAGAAA
Source organism: Erythroxylum mucronatum (assembly GCA_027563825.1). Classification (NCBI taxonomy): domain Eukaryota; kingdom Viridiplantae; phylum Streptophyta; class Magnoliopsida; order Malpighiales; family Erythroxylaceae; genus Erythroxylum; species Erythroxylum mucronatum. Next base: position 8,455,384 of record JAOSBP010000009.1, read on the forward strand.
TGAAATAATATAACTTTGTCATGGTCATGAATGGTGTTAAGTGTACTTATGGATATATTTTAGTTAAAGTCTACCATTAGATTGCTCAGTTTTTAAAGATGAAGAATGTTGATTGATCATGAGTAAAAGCTTGGAATGTTGACATCTTGCTATGGCTTTTGAAAGTCACTCATCTTTTCTTGTGATTATATATTCTTATAACATATGGGAATTGAATAAATGTCTCAAGTCTTTGGGGTTAATTTGGATGTTTGCTCGAGGATAAACAAAAGACAAATGTGGGGGAAATTGATATGTGTTTAATTGTTGATATATTTAATCATTTACACTTAGCAATTATTGACATGAAATTGCTTAAAATATTCACTTTAATTCATATATGATTTTAGGTATAATTTAGAAGAAAATAAATTAAAGTGAAGTGAAAGTACTGCAATTGGGTTATTTTCTGAAGATCAATTTTTACTTGTCTTCATGAAGCAAGAAGAAGAAAATTAAAAGAAAAGAAAAATGGAACATAAAGAAGAAGAAAAATTTGAAAGCAAGTAGTTGGAAGGCCAACGGAGAGATGCACTAGCAATGGTGTGAATAAGAAACCCCCCAATGTTTATTCGTCCAATCAAGCTATAGTGGACGCTACAATGAGGTAGAGAAGTAACAGAGGAGAGCTGCGGCTTGGGGGCCACGAACAGCTTGACAGCGCAAGCTTAGAGAAGAGCTGTAGACGAAGAGCTGGGAGATGGTTTGAAGTGGACCAAAAACTATAAAGTTAATTGGTCACGTCCAAGCTACAATAAAAGGGTCGTGAATAGTCATGTTGGACCAAGAAACCCTCAATTAAATGGTCACAGTAGGGAATAGCAGAGGCGACGATGGACAATGAGAAGAGAGGGGTCTTCATATAGGGACATTGAATGAGGGATGAAGCATTTTTTCGAGAAAGACCCATGAAGGGATAGACGCATCGACGCTGATTCGAAGGCGACATCAACGCATGACCCAGGTTAAGTATCTTTTATTATTTTGTTGTTTCTTTCTCTCATTATAAAATGATTGTAATATCTTATGTTAATTGAATTGGGTATTATGTATAGATAATTGAATTTTCGTTATTATCCAGTTATTTGTGTATAAACCCTTTAGGTATTGTGAGATGATGATTTTAATGCATTCATTGAATTATGAATTGCAAGCCCATTGCAAGAATTTCGATATAATCCATAATTGTTATGTTGAAATTCATGTATAGCGACTAATGATTCGTAATCATTAGGGTAACATGACCTAGGTCAAATGACACAATATATGTGGTCGTTGCCTTATCATAATTCATAATGCTACTACCTAATTAAATCTAGAGATCGTATCCTAGGTTATTCAGACGTTAGGTTTAATTAACGATCGTATGTTGATTTAAAAAACCTAAGTGAAAACTTGGGTTAATTATTAACTCACGATTAATAGTTACTAGGAGAGGTTAAAGAACAACAAATTAATGAAATATGCTTAATTAGGGTGTAGGCTGAGATTGAACTACCGGGTCCCTATCGAATTCCCCACTTTTATCATTTTATCATGTTTTCTTTAATTTGTTTTTATTAATTAGTTACATTTTATTTTTCTTCTTTCAAAAACAAACCCCTTAATTAAACCTAAACACCGGTTAATTTTATTTCATAAACTTTACGCATACTCTCTGTGAGATCGACCTAGACTCACCATTACTATAGTAATAGGTCTAGATATTTTATTTTGACTAACGTAACGATGCGCGGCCAATAATCTTTTTTGCCACTTTGGATTAGCAAAACTGAATGTCAAATTTTACTAATCTGGCTGTAAATTAAATCAATCAATTCCTAGTTGTGCACCCTAGAGATCAATCAATTCGATCATGTAATGTGAAAGACACTTAATATTAGTTAATGAAATAAACTTTATTCAAGAAATCTCACACATACTAGATGATAACGTTGGTTTCCTTCAACCAAAAAAAAATGATTTAGCTACTCATAACAGTAATGAAACTTGATAGAAGAATAGCAGAACGTCTGGTCTCCATATCTACCCTTTTTTCCAAAAAAATAAAAAACTCTCCGAAAGAAAACAAGAACGTGAATGATCAATTTTTGAGGGGGGTCATCCTCCCTTTTAAAATTATTTGATCAGATACACTCCCCCACGAAATCAGGTAGCAGCTCCCCACATAAGAAAAACAACTTAATTCCCAAAATAATTAGAGTCCTAAGTATATCAAATCTGTTTTCAAATCAGACTCTGGTGAAAAACTTTTCCTTTGCACGTACCCACGCTTAGTCAAAAACTTTTCTGCTAGCTGAAAATTCGAATTGCCTTTGCTTTTATTGCATCTTTTTTATTCAAATTCAACTGCCATATGTTCAAAATCACCTGATAACAATTAAGAAACAGGTCCATTAATTTTAAATAAAAATTTCAACACATTAAAGATATTAATATCTAAAGTTTGCCCAAAAACAATAACTTATCAAATTCCCCCACACCAACATTTAGATTGTCCTCAACAAACTACATTTCCAATCAATTGGCCAACTAATCAACTTTCTTTATTCCAAGTCTCACAAAAATAAATGGTGCACACTTCAAGAGTTAAACATTTTTTAATCAATTAATACCCTATAGTTAATCATTCAAGTAAATATAAACAAAGTCAATTTGAGGCAATCATTTTTCAAAAACTAGCATATAATTATAGCAAACTCTCAGAGATCGGATTTCGCTAAAATCACTCTAGCAAATTCTCCATAAACCATAAAGCCATCTATGAAAACTTACATACAATCTTTCATAAGATTAGAGAAAATATTTATTATACACCTTTAAAATGTTGTTGGTGCATTACATAACCCAAATGACATTCTTCAATAAGCAAAGGTACCGAATGGACACATGAAAGTTGTTTTATTTTGGTCCTTTAGTGCAACCAAAATCTGATGATAGCCTGAATAACCATCTAGATAATAATAATTAGATTTACCTACAAGTCTTTCAAGCATTTGATTAATAAATGGAAACAAAAAATGATCCTTTTTTTAGTAACCGAATTTAGCTTCCTATAATCTATGCAAACTCTCTACCCGTTTTGAACACGAGAAGGTATCAACTCACCATCACTATTTTCTATTACAGTTATCCTAGTTTTCTTTTGAACTACCTACACTGGACTTACCTAATTGCTATCTGAAATGGGATAGATAATCCTAGCATCAAGAAGCTTCAAGATTTCCTTTTTCACCACCTCCACTATGGGTGGATTTAAACGATATTGGAGTTGCCTTACCTCTTTGGCTTTATCTTCAATCAAAATTTGGTGCATACAAATAATGGGACTAATGCCTTTTAAATCAGCTACTGTCTATCCATTGGCTTGTTTGTGTTTTCTTAGCACCTAAATCAATTGTTCTTCCTACAAAGGAGTGAGTTTAATTGAGATAATAATAGGTAACGTACATTGCTCACCCAAAAATACGTATTTTAGATAGTTAGGCAAAATTTTCAACTCCAGTGTGGGTGGTTGAATCAATGAAGGCAATAATTTGGAATTGTTCCAGGACAACTCCACATAAGGTAATTGCTTCACCATTTTCTTGTTTTTCTCCAATTTGCAAAATATGGCCTCAAGTTCATTATTGGGCACCAACATCTCTTTAAGTAATTGGCACTGTAACACATCTCCAATTTTAAGGATCGTCTCAAATTCATCTCTTCCATTTAAGCAAGAATTTTCTGCACCCAAATGTCAATAAAATCAACATAAACAACCTGATAATAATTAAGAAACAAGTTTATTAATTTTAAATAAAAGTTTAAACACATTAAAGAGATTTATATCTAAAGTTAGGCCAAAAATAATAACTTATCATGATTATTACCTTTAAAACTTTTATGTTTTTTTGAAGTGAATGAATGAATTGGGAAAATCATAAAGTTCTAAGATCTTGGATATCATGTTTATGCAAAATTAAGGTTTGATTTGCATAACTAAAAATATCCCAACATGTGTATCAGAGTTTTAGGCTTAAAAGCATAGGATTTTATACTAATAATTATTTTTTTTGCATTTGTGACTTTCAACAAATTAGAAGTCGATTAAAGTTCCTTTTTTTAATCTTTGAATATTAGGCTTCTTGATCTTTTGCAAAACACACAAAAAAAGTTGGGATACTAGCGAGTTTTAGATCATATTTGTCACTAGAAGTTAGTTTACAATACCTAAAAACAAATACGAGATGGGAAGCACTCGTATCTTAAAATCTTTTTTTTATAAAACATAAATGTCTTTTGCTTCCATAATTTCATATCGTGTTCTTCACTACTTTCAAATTGTATGACATTATTGTTTAAGTTTATACCTATACTATGAGTTATATATTATTTACCAATATGAACAAATTAGAATATTTTCATAGATATCAAGTTAAATAAAATTCAATAAACATGATTATGGGATGCTATATTTGAGGTAACATGATGATGTATATATTATTTTATACATAGTATATTGAAGTTTATTGATTATAAAATATTTGAGAATCTTCTAAAGTTTGATTAGTTATTTTATTGTGATGAATACAACCACGATTGATTGATATATTTTTGAAAAGATGTATATGAAGATGATGAAACGATTGTATTTCATTCATACTTTACTGAGAGAACAGGAAGGGATTTTATACTAACATTATTCATCCTAGTTGGCTAGGGCACTGTCTACTCTAACAAAAAAGGACACTGTACAACTAGCAAAAATACAGGTAAGGGACCTGTACAAAAGGAACAAAAAGGACTTAATAAAAGGAGTATGTGCGATGCTTGGTGAGTGTTGTGGTCCTTGCGAGGACATCAGCTGAGGATGTGGCCCACGCTCCAGGCCTTATAGTCTATGACCCATGACCTAAAGATGAACCCAATTGGAGCAATTAGAGTTAGGTTTGTCTCTGTGTCATTTAACACCCCCTCCTCAAGTCGGAGCTCCAGAGAAGACGACGGATCCGAACTTGAGAAGTAAATTGATGAAGGCGCGTGTTGTAAGAGGCTTCGTAAATAAGTCAGCCACTTGTTGCTGGCTTCGAATGTGTCGAAGACAGATGAACCCTAGATTCGCCGCATCACGAACTAGATGGAGATCTATCTCCAGATGCTTAGTGCGTTTGTGGAAGATGGGGTTTTTGGAGATGTGAATCGTGACTTGACTGTCACAAAATAGAGGTATGGCTTCTTGATTTTGTATTTGGAAATAGCTCAAGATCTGAACGACCCATTTGAGCTCGCACGTGGTTGAAGCTAGGCTTCGGTACTCTACTTCGACTGAGGACTGACTAACTGTGGTTTGTTTCTTTGTCTTCCAGGAGATGGGGGATTTTCCAAGGAACACATAAAAGTCGGTTAGGGATCGTCGGCTAAAGACGCAACTCGCCCAGTCAGAGTCTGAGTACGCGGTGAGTCTTAGATCTGAGTCTGCTGCGTAAAATAATCCTTGATCTTGCGTTCCTTTGAGGTATTTAAGTACGTGTTTGATGGCATCCCATTGTGATTGTCTCGGTGCTTTCATGAACTGACTGAGTTGTTGTGTGATGTAGGTGAGATCCGGTCTCGTAAAGCTTAGGTATTGTAGCTTTCCAACGATCCTCCTGTAGTACTCTGGGTCTTTGAGAAGCTCCCCCTCATCGACGGTAAGTTTTCTTCCTGGTACTATAGGCGTCACGCATGGCTTGCAGTGAAGCATGTTAGTCTCTTGTAGGAGATCCCGTATATACTTTCCTTGACTGAGAGTCATTCCTGCTTCTGATCTGGCTATCTCGACTCCTAGGAAAAACCGTGCATACCCTAGGTCATTGATTGTAAACGCCTTGTGGAGGTCGTGCTTAACAGCGATGAGTTGGTCTTCCTCTACTCCAGTAATGAGGAGATCATCCATATAGATGATGATGGCAATGAAATTAGAACCTAGGCCTTTGGTGTATAGGCAGTAATCTACCTCTGACTTTTCGAACCCCAACTGTTTGAGCTGCATTGTCAATTCCTTGTGCCACTGTCTGCCTGCTTGTTTATGTAACGCCCCAAATTTGGGGTTAGCATATTGAGCAAATTTAGTCCGATTTATGTTCTGGCTCTTTGACATTTTGGTATGCATTCATGGCATTTTTCGGGTATGCGATTTCTAATTTTTTGGACAATAGTAAGATATTGATTTTATATTTATAGTATTTTTTGGAGACTTCAATGATTTTTAGAAATTGTTGGTGACGTATTTCGTATTTTTGGAAC
>JAOSBP010000009.1:8514109-8527622 GCA_027563825.1 Erythroxylum mucronatum
CTAATATGAACTAATATATACACAACACCAATTAAAATCAAGAACAAAAACTAAACCATCACACTCCCCAATAACGACTCCAAAACTGGTAGTGCGTCATAACATTACACAAATTAACTAGACTTAAAACTATAGCTAGTGATGAGTCTAGGTCGATCCCATAGAGAGTGTGTGTAAAGCTTATATAATGAAAATAATCGATGTTTAGGTTGGGGGTTTTGGTTGAATAACAAAATAAAGTAAAATGAAACTAACAAAGTAAATTAAAAAAATAAAAAATGAGAAAAGCGATGTATATGTTAGGGATCCAGTCATCGATTCAATCTTAGCCTACATACAATTAAACATACTTCATTGAATTTTTATTCTCATACCTCTCCTAGCAACTATTAATCATAGGTTAACAACAAGCTCTATTAACCCTAGTTTTTCCTTAGGTCATGTTTAATTAAAACAAGCTTTTTAATTAAACCTAGTTATCAAAAAACCTATAACAAACTCTTTAGATTTAATCAAACAACTGCATTATGAGCTAGGAAAACAAATTAATTAAGAAAACAACCACATAAGCCAGGTCATTTAACCAAGGTTACGTTATCCCTAATGATTCGACATCATTAGTTGCCATAAATGAATCTAAAACACAACAATTATGTATGGTATTCAATTCTAGCAAGAGGTTCATACATAAAAATCTAAAAAGAATGAGAATAATGATTATTCACACATGAAAACCCAAATTCATAAGCATAGGATAACATAATCAATCCCTAGTGAGAGAAAGAGCAACAAACACAATGAGAGACTACTTAACTATGTTCTTCAGTGTCGATTACGCCTCTGAGCCAGGTTGGGGAAGCTTAGCCCTCCATTGGTCTCCAAAATATTCATGCTTTGGCCCTCATTGTGCCCCAAAACCATTCATCATGACTCTTTGATGGAAAATGTTCTATTTATAGTAAAAATTAGGTTTCATGCTGCTCAGGTGTCAAAATTCACGACTGTGAGCCTTTGAGTCACAGTCGTGAATGGTCTCATTAAAGCTCACAACCATGATTATTGAGTCATGGGCATGACTTGATGAGTCATAGTCATGACATGTGATGCATGGTCGTGGCTTGATGCTTATGACCATGACTTGACACTTTGCATAACATATTCTTCATTTCATGGAATTTTCTTGTCTCCTCTTCCTCTAATCCTTCTCATTCTTTTTCCATAAAGAAAAGTGAGTGTGAATCTAAAGAATATGACTCAAAAAGTGTGCTTTCAACTCACTTTAGCTTTTTCACTTCTAAATTGTACATAAAGAAAAATGAACTAAAGTGAATGTCTTAACCATTTCATAGAATTAATCACTAAGCGTTAAGGAATCATTGTACAATCAATTAAGTACATGTCAAGGAATAATTTTTTAAGCACTAATTTGCAACCTCTGAACTATTACCTTTCTTAGCAATGTCTAATGGTGTTTTGCTAGATGAATATTATCTTCCCACCTATACCCTCCTATCCCTCACCAAGACCTCTACCCTAGGAACAAAATCCTCAACACCCTATCTTCCTCTAACAATAGCTTCCTTAGTCTTACTACTGCCTGCTTTTACTCGCATCATCTCTTTCCTTCATGTCGATCTGACCTTTCTCTAGCTATCTACCTCTAAAGGGATAAATTGTTTTTTCTTATTACTGTCTCTCCTATATAGGCTTTAAAATATTGTCAAGGAATAATTTTTTAAGCACTCATTTGCATCCTCTAAACCATTACCTTTCTTAGCAATGTCTAGTGATGTTTTGACCCCTAACCAAATGGATATTATCTTCCCACCCCTACCCTATTGTCCTTTACCAAGACCTTTTCCCTAGGAACAAATTCCTCAAGTCCCCATATTCTCCTAACAATAGCTTCCTTCCTTACCTATCCTAGACAATCTACAACACTTAGAAACCCCAAACACCCCTTGTTAACACTTGCCTCAATTAGAGTAAGGTCATTCTCTGTCATTAATAGCTAGGTTCATAAAGTTTGAAAAGGGAAATAGTTGTGTAAGGTTTTGCTGTCAGAGGTAAAATTGGTGCTCTTTAAATTTGCTAATGAAGTAGGAACCAAAGTTATATTAGGGGTAAGACCTTTGCATATACAAAATTTATCAGTGTTTCTATAATCTTGGAGACTAGATATTAGTATGGAGAATATTAGGCATAAAAGCATCCCTTTATGGATTAGCTTCCGTAATGTATCCATGGAATATTGGTCCACTAAGGGACTAAGTATTCTAGTAAGTGACATTAGAAGGCCTAGGCGTAAGAATGAAATGATGGCTTTAAAGAGAAGAATCAAATTCATAAGATTATGTGACAATGTTGAATTTAATAAAGTCTTACCAAACTTTATACCAATTATGAAGCTAAAGAATGGGGACATTTTAGTTAAGGATTTAATGACAATATCATACCAATGGAAACCCACATTGAAGCTATAAGGCAAATAGTGTAGAGCCACTAGTAAGAAATTCATTAAAGGAGACTTTAATAAGATGATAGGGGTGGATACCCTAATGAATGAGACACAAGAGTCCAAAAGAGATGAAATAACATAGAATAGTGATGAGAACTCAAAGGATCAAAGGGACAAGGATGCTCAAGTGGAAAACAATGCAGATACCTTTACTAATCAAAATGAGGAGACAAATAATAATGAGATTCTAAGTAAAATTAGGGAAATTTCATCATATGGAATGAGTGATAGGAGTAGGGAGCTATAAATTCCTATAAACTTGGTTAATTCCACTATAAAAATAGAAGGAGCTGGTGTTAGAAACATTGAAGAGTTCAAGCTTGACAATAGAAAGTGATGAGGGAGAAGAAAAAAATCCAAGGGATCTACCAATAAGAATGAATGTCATTAATTGCATAGAATTTTAGTGTTATAAACTATCTTTAAAATAGTAATACCTTAAATGTTCATTTTACATAATGAGCCAAATGCATCAAGACCTTCATTATTATCGTATCATCATTACTCTTAATACTAAAGTAGTTGAAGTGAAATTCCTTGAAACTAATGATCAACATGTACACATTTTGGTGACCTTATATTAGGAAGGAACTAAGCTATCAACTACTTATTTTTATAGGTATAATTTTAGCTTTCAGAGGAGGATATTATGGAACAATTTTCATAGAATTATCTATAATACTCAAGGCTCTTGGATTATTCTAGGGGATTTTAATAAAACAATGTATATATCATAAAAAAAAGGAAGTAGCTGCCTGAGGAATTTTTAAATGACCTAAAAGAGTGAGTTAAAGGATTAGAGGTTTTAGACTTGAAGCCTAAGGGTTTCTACTACACTTGGAATAACAAACAAGCTTCAAGTTGGCATTTGAGAAAGAAATTAGATAGGGCATTAGTAAATGGAAATGGATTGTCAAAGTTTTATTAAAAAAAGTTGGGTATCTGAATCCACTGTTTTCAGATCACTCCTTAATCATGGTGCAAGACATGTTTATAATAAAGAAAAAGTCATTCCCCTTCAAATTCAACAACAATTTAGCAAAGGATGAGAACTTTGGTCAAGCTGTAGAAAGGGGCCAACCTAACTCAATTTAGGGTCATAAAAATTATGTTTGTGTGAAAACATTATACCAAATTAAAGAGGAACTCAAGATGTTCAAAGGAAGAAGAGGTTTCAATACCCTCCAAAATGTGCTTGAAAAGAGATTGAAGGAAGTGCTAGAAAAGCAAAGTCAACCAGGCATAAAGTTCTTTCCTAAAGATAATATATTATTGACCCAAGAACTATTGAAGGGTTACTCTACAAGGAATGCCCCCAAGAATTATGCTATTAAATTTGATTTTAGCAAAGCCTATGACTCAAGCAACTAGGATTTAATATGTCAAGTTCTTAAAATCTATGGTTTTCTTATCAAATTTAAAAATGGATCATTATATGTGTATCCTTGGCCTCCTCTATTTTTTGAATGGCAAACCTTCTCAACTATTTCAAAGATAAATGGGACTACGATAGGGGGATCCCTTATACCATTATATAATTATATTAGGTGTGGAAACTCTCATAAGGTTGGTTAATTGAAATATACAACTAATCCTTCATTCAAGTTCTATAGTAGGTTATCTTGCCTTGCCTTTGTTGATGATGTATTATTATTACCTACAACTCATGATGGATTAATGAGCACTATAATTCATCCTTGAACACTTTTAAAGTGCTTTTATGCTTAGACATGAATAAGAACAAATTCCGTATGGAATTATCTTGCAATGCAAATGGTCTAGCTTAATGGCTTTCAATTATATCTTGATTATAGGTAAAGCAACAGCCCTTAAGTATGTGGGACTCCCCTGAGAGAGAAAGGGACTTCAGTTTAATGAATGCATCCCTTTAATCGAGAAGATACATAAGTGGATAGTTTTATATTGTTATTCAATATTGTCTTATGTACAGAGGCTCCAACTGATAAAGTTAGCACTTAACTCTCTCAGTACTTACTGGTCTTCCCACTTCTTCCTGGCCAAAAAGGTGATCAAGACAATAGAGAAGTTAATAAGAAAGGTCTTATGGTTAGAGGCAAATAAGAGAATTAACAGGAAAAGGTGGGATGGAGGGATATCTATAAACTACAATCAGAAGTTTATAAGAATTGCTCCAACTAATCTTTCTAACAAAATGCTATTGGAAAAAAGGATGTGGAGAATCCTAGTTAATAAGGTGACATTATGGGTCAAGTGGGTTCATACCTACATTCTAAAAGATAGAAGCTTATGAGAAGTAAATAGTAGAGCTTCATTTTCATGGTTTTTCTCACAGCTCTTGAAGCTAAAGAGTACCTTTTCAAAAAATATCAAAAGTAAGAATGGAAATGGGATCACAACTTCTCTCTACTCTAACAATGGATGCTTAACATGCACTCTTTTCAAGAACCAGGTGTACTCTTCTTACTAAACAAGTTCCCAGAGAGTTCCAAGGTTGAAGTGGGTCAAAGAAGGCCTCTAGAGTAAAGCACCAATAGAGTTAAGGCAGTGTTACCTAACTATAATAACCCAAACATTGACAAAGAAGACGAATATATCTGGTTAAGGAATAGGTCAAGTACATTTACAAATAATTTCTATAAGGATATCTTCATAGAGGGGCACATCAGGCCTGGAGCCCAATTGTGTGAGATAGGAACTTATTTCCAAAGATCTCCTTCTACATGTGGCTACAATTTAAAGAGAAGCTAGCTACTCTAAGCCAATTGCATTTCCTCAATCTGCAGAATATATGATTCTTGTTCAAAAATAATATTGAAACTCTGGAATATATTTTCTTCGCCTGTAATTTTTTCCTATGATGTATGAAAGTCAATGATAGATCTATTTCATCGTATGAATAACATATGCAACTACAGGGATTTCTTTTCTTGGCTTCTGTATGCTAGAATACCTTCTGGGGATAAAACTCTAGTGTCTATTGCCTTTGGTTCCAGCCTGTGCAAGCTTTGGGAGGAAAGGAATGGTAGATGCTTTAAAGGCAAGGAAGAAACAGTTAAATAGGTTAGAACCGAGTTGGTCCAATGGATTAGGAAGCAGGCAATGTCGAGGAGAAGTTAAAAGTTGTAACAATCTGTAGCATTCACATGGAGAATTAGAGAGGTATATCACACAGCCAGAGTTGATACTAAACTAGTCCACAACAAAACTTTACTGCCATGGAATTAAGGAGAGCATGAGATACACACTTGCAATGACAAGGAATACAGCAAAGCAGTGAGCTGACAGAATTAGTCTAGTGCAAAAGTGAAAACATGTATACGTTGCAGATCTTAGTTAAGGATTTCCAGGTTCTTTGGTGTTTTGACCTGTACAAGTCTAATGGATTTTATATTTTACCCTGATTGGGGACCTTTTAATGTATTGTTTCCGTCTTTGTTCTAGATGAATTTGCTCTCAATTTTACCAGTTTCCAATATGGCAGTAAGTTCAACAGCGAGTGAAGTCGTAATCTTCAAACTTGACTTGAAGAAATAAAAATTGGAAGGAACCAAATTTGAACATCATAAAGTATTCTTCGAAAGGGTTTTGTTTGCGGCCCTATCTTGATGGTCAGCTCGAAATGTACGTCTCGAATCATCATTCGTGAAATTTTAGGTCATCGATCAACTGGATTCGTGAAATATACCACTGGTATTGTCCAGTGCACACGGAGAAAATGAAACATATGTTGATCTAGTGAGCTTGTATTAGAGCAAGCAAATAATGGTACCTTGAGGACCAACCTCTCACTTGCTAAGCTAACCATAAACTTGTATCCTTAAAGACACACTGAATTAGAATCAAGATCAAACTCCTCAGCATATTATTTTGAGATTAAAGAATTCATTTTATTGTGAAAAGAATATGCCTGAAAACAGCATCCATTTCTTACTGAATCACAGTTCATCACAACTGGTTTCTTTCCTCCTTTTAATCTTCTTTTCTACAAGGGCCTTTTCTCTAGACACAGCAAATGGCTATCTCCTAAGTGCAACAAAAGTTTCCCTTTTTCTTCATTCAGCTTTAGAATGCTTTCATGATGAACAACTAGGAAATAAAATGGTTTCATTTTCTGATATCATTCTTCAACCCTTTTGGATGGAGAAGAATTTCAAACAGTGTCATCCACAGATAAACCTGAAACTTTGTTAGTCAGACCTTTCTCATTCTCACCATCCTCATCAGCATTGTCATCAACAGCAGAAGATTCTGACTCTGTGGCCTGTTGCTGCAGGCTCCAGTACATTATGCTTGCAGTCAAAGTCAGCATCATCTTCTGGTTTACCTGCCACAATCATGCATGAAACAGTGAAGTTGAGATAAATATGGACAGAAATTAGTCTAACCTTGCTTAGTCTTTATTTGTAACAATTTGCAGCTAATGTCAGTTGACAATCTTCTTTACCTTTCTTTCTGAAGGTTTATGACATCAAAAGAAATATGGAAAGCACCATTCAAAAGGCAAAACTTAAATCCGTTTAATTGAGCGGCAATATCAGAGCCATCATGTTCTGACGTTGGATATCTTTCCTTTTTGTCTTTGATGAAGTGGTTAATCCAATAAGAAAGTAGTGAGTGCTACTATTAACCTTTCATATCTCAGTAACCAAAACACAGGGCACCCTTTTTCTCCATAATTGTACCATGAAATGTAATTACACTTTAAAATGGCCCAAGTTCAGAACAAGGCGCGCACCTCCAGAATGTCCTCAGGTAACAAAAAGATGGAGCATCCAAGCTTGCGAGCAACACTGATTATATATGTAGCATTTAACTTCTTATCCTCATCTGCAATTTCAATAAGAGGTCACAATAATATTGTTGATATCAACACCAACTGCTCATGTATCTTCTTATATACCTACAGCTCTGTACAAGGTATTCTACTGGTAGTCTTTTTTCCATTTGCTCCAATATTTAAAATCCACTTCCAAATTATGAAGGAACTGCTGTGAATTAAAAGAAAAATTAGTAATGTACCATTTTCTCCCTTTGTAACAACACTCCAGTTGACTACCCTCGGTTCCACCGCACTAAGGAGCTCTAGGAAAAAAACTCCATTTGCAAGAGTTTTATCCTGAAGGCAATAATCACACATGAGTTAATCGTATGTAAGATGTGATATCATAACCACGTCTTTGTTTCATTCATCACCTTGAAGCTTTCCATTTGAGAAGTCCTTCTTGCTTGTTTCACTTTTTTGTTTGCCCAGTCAAGAATGTGAGCATCTGTAATCTCTTTACCTTGGGAGTGGGAGGAATGAGATCTCAAGTTTTTCAGAAGTTGAAGCATTGAAAACCTCATTAGTTGCCATAAAAATGCTGCAGGTAAAAGAAATAACCACAAGTTTGTAACTTAAAACATAGTGAAAAACAATCTAGACAAAAACCTTGCTTGGCACCGTCAAGGAAAAAGATTAAGAAAAACGTATGAACAGGCTGCATTAGATTGTTACTTTCCAATCTGAAATAAAGATGTTGACTAATACGAAATCAATACACCAGCCAACTTAAACCAATGGACAAGGCCAGATGGATATGAAAAAAGAAGAAGAAATTACCTAATATTAGCTTCTTATTTCCTTGGACAATGTCATTGCCAGCAATATTCACAAGGGAGAAATTCAAGTCCTTCCCGATCTGTACAACTTGGTTGCAGTTCTCAACTTTTCTGAATGGCATCTTTATAGGGGGTTTAGTTGCCTGCCTCCAATTAACAGATCCAGTTGAAATTTTGTCCAGTACCTCCAGAAGAACCCATCTGTTCATGCAAGTTATAAACGTCAACCAATATCTAATACCGCATTGACCTTGGTTGCGGGAAAATGAAGGCCCACCCGTTTCTAACATCCTCAAAAACATGATTGACATAGGTAGCAACTCCGAGACTGTTAATCCACAATCTGAAGCATCTCTCTTCTCGAGAGGTTTCTGCATCATCTGTCATCATCTCAGCAAAGGACGTCTTTGTGCTATCTACAGACAATCCATTCCTGTGGGAGAAATTAATACACACTAGTAACCTAGATTTTTAGCTTTCCATAGCATGCAGATCAACATCTTAAGTGACCAAAACTAATTATAGATTTATTTCTCAAAGCTGTACACGGGACAACAGAAAAAAGATTATGTGCAAAGAAGAAAAAACAAGGTTAGAAAACAAAACATACCTGTGCTGAAATATTTGTGCAACAAATGCCAGATTAAGATTTGGAGAGCCCTCAACAATATCTTGTGGAGTAACATATCTTTTACAATCTAGTTTCTCTGCCTGCTCAAGGACCAAGTTCGCCCTCTTTGTAACATCCATTGCCTCCAATGTGTCATGGGTACTGTGTTCTGGTGCAAGCGCATTAAGGAGGTAAGCATATGCTTCTCCGTCCTGCAAATGCCTAGGGTCACAAACATGAAAGAAGAGAAACGTACAATTTTCTAGCAACAATATCAACGCGAGATTTCAGCGTTACATATTCTTACATCCTAAGTATTGATGAAGCTAAAAACTGATTGTGATTACATGCTGGAGACTACATAAGAAAAGTTAATTTTTAAGGTTTATAAACTACGTTGTAATAGTTAATGCATACATGTGTAAACCAACTTAATATGCCAGCAACAGAACGGTTTGCATTGTTAGTGAGCTTCTTACCTTCACGTCAGAGGAGAAGTTGGTTACTTGCTTGGCGTAGCCAGCTTTCTTCAGATGAAAATTCATCCATTTCAACAAAACCTTTTCAGGCGGTAAACCCATGAGTTCCTCAACCTCCTGGAAAGTTGATATCATACCATAAGAAAATAATGTCAGATTTGTGTATTTCACCACCCTCTCATGTGATAAAAAATCCACAAAATCTGACCCTGCTGTCGTCCACCAATTCCATAAGTTGAGGAGTTTTCTTTAGATCAAGATCGGCCAACAGTTGAATCTGAAGTTTCCACAATATAAGAGAAAGAAAGTCATATATACAAATATTAAACCCCAACGATTTCCGTTCCCCATTCAGTTTCTCTTCACTAGATAAAATTCAATTGCACATAGAGCAGAAAATGTGGGAGTAGAGTACCTTCACAATTTGGGAGATTATTCCAAGGACCAAGTGAGGCTGCCAAGAAAAAGGGTCACCGTAAGTAGATAATGAGTCCATACATAAAACTGCAATGAATGTTCCTGTTCGGAGCTGAAGTAGTCTTACCCTAGCTTCAACAAGGTCTTGTGTGCCAATGTTGACTACCGTGCATCCAATAGCCTTAGCAGAATTGAGGCAAAGAGTATGGTTTTCGTTCCTCTCCCAGGGGTTAAGAGTCTTCTTTGTGTTAATAGCTCGTTCATCTATGGTCCCAGGAACAGCCACGTTAATTAGCTTACTGCATGAAGAGTAGGGGGGAAAAAGAAATCATATAATAGTATTCCTTGGAAAGTTAGCATTACAACTAGAGGATTTTCAAGCAAGTACAACAAAGCTACCAAAGAAGAACACCATCTTTCACAAGGTCAAATAAGGCATTCGTTGATGGATCTATTGGAAGAAATTGCTTCAAGAATGGATCTTCTGCCAAGTAGTTGTTTATGTGGCCAACATAAGAAGCCTTCTCGGATTCGTTGATATTATGGTGAAAAGTGGTTGTAGTTGCTTTGAGAAATGACGATGAATGTCCCAATTTTTTCCCTCCTGATTTTGCAGTGGCTCGGGCATGCATATTTAAGTATGCCTGACACCATTGAATTATGTTTAGGCCACAAAAGAACACCTAAAATCCCTACCTATACAACATTTGAAACTAATGGACGGTCTTCCAATACAAAAGTAGTCATCATTCGATTATTTCATCCAAGTCAAATATCAAACGAAGACTCGCAGCTTCTAACCTTCAAAAACTCACCCGAAGAAAGGATTCAAAGTCGATTTCATCTTCCATGTTCGCTTCTGATTCTGCCAGCATTGCCTTGAGGTCATCCTCTCCGTACATCCCAGCAAAGGCCTTCAGTTTTGCAAAAACAGATGGCAGATCCCCAACGGTGACACGCCCTGACTGAGTCCTTACCGACACAAACTGAAAACAATACGTAGTTCCTCTTCTTCACAATTACAAAATTTAATAAAAAATCTTCTAGCTACCAAAAATGCACGTTACCTTGGATTTGAGTGTTCGTAGTTCGACTTGTGTGAACTGGCCCTGAAGCCATGGATCAGAAACAAGCACTCCCACAAAACTAGACATGTTTTCCTTATCTGGACAAATCAAGTTACCAAAACTAAAATGATCCAAGTTAAGAAGTTAAAATAATGGAATGGATAAACAAAAACACGTACTTGGATCTATGAAGGCTAAAATCAAATGAAACCCAATCGAGAAACGTTAAAGAAACAAGTGAATTGGACATGCATGCATTGATATCACGCATTACTGGCGAGCATATTCGTATCAATACCTAGCCAAAAGAAATGGTTATATACACTAAACTCTATACTACAGAAACCCAGGAAGGAGAACACCTTTCCATAGACAAAAATGAAACCAGGGGGCTTACATGAGTGAGGAGACATAACCAACCTTAATTAAGAACTGCCGAGTCCTCACAACATGGTATTTTACGTAAACTTTTGTGTTTGTTCTTGGTGAAAGAGAGAGAATAGGAGAGAGCGAGGAAGACTAGAGAAAATGAAAAAGGGAGTGAGTGATGTTTAATGAGCGAGCGGACTGATTGAACGAGATGGAGAGAAAAGCGTTTTGCCTGTAAGGTCCGCGAAGACAGGAAATGAACGAAATTTAGTGAGAGAATATGGAACGAGTTATTACACATATATGTCATGAATTTAGCCTATGTGTCACAATTAGACTATTTAAACTCGCCAAATGTTGATGTGATTATAAAATAATTTCTTTAAACTTTGGACAAAGATGTGAATGTTATCTTAAATTTCAGAAAAAGTTTAAATAAAATATTACTATTATTTTTGTTACCACATTTGCACCTAATTTAAGGTGCAATGAATATTATTTTAATGCATAAAATGTCAAATTAGACCCTAAGTTTTAACCAAAATTCGATTTAGACCATAACATTTCATGAACATTTAAAAAAGACCCTGACTTATCATACCCGTCAATTGATGTCTAGTCTCAGTTGCACTTGAGGGAAAGCGTTAGAGTATCTCATATTGACTAAATATGAAAATATTAAAAAGTTTATAAGTGATGATAAGGGTTAACTATCTAAATAACTAGTTCTAGTTATTTGAATAATAGTTGACCGAAGCTCAATTCTTAATAATGGACTCTATACTCTGCCCATATTTAAAAATCAATATCAACCCTTCGTCAAAGAAGATACATTTGGTATTATTTATTAATTTTTTGTAACCTTCATGCGTATCCCACGTGGAAAAGACTTTTATAAAAAAAATTGTGAGTCCCATGACGTATGGTTAATCTCCAACGAAGGTATGATCCCTTTTAAATAAATTGGCATTTTAGTTTCCAACAAGAAAACCTGCTTGAAGCTTTGTAATTGGATTAAAATAACTACTTGAGCTTTGAGAATTAACCGATTGGAACAGCCAAGAAGAAGCTATTCCTTACATCATTAAAGCAGTTATATAATTTAACCTCTTAAGCATGAGTTCGGATCTTCTGTCCAATATTATAGTATCTTATTATGTTCCATGAATCTTAGTCATTCATTTATGTGAGTATTACGCGAATCCCGCATAAATAAATGGCTAAGATTCATGGGACAGAATAAGACACCATAATATTGGACAGAGAATCCCGTCCCCTAACCATACCTCCTAATATATAAGACGATAAAGATGCAAGTCGAAATCTTCTAACCTCTTAAGCATACCTCCTGATATATAAGATGATAAAGATGCAAGTTGAAATCTTTTGGGTCCACTTCTAAAATGTCTCCGAATCCAACTAATGCACTCTTGCAAAAATAAGAGTAATCTTTAGCTGCAGATGTTGCAACTATGCCTTGTTAGGATGCTAGGCTGATTCTTTTTAGGCAAAGCCTATATTTCTGCAATAGAACATAGAGCTTACAACTTCCTCATTTTCATGACCATTCTCATCATCTTCCTTATCCTCTTCCTTTTGGTCTTTGCTTTCCCTATTCACTTTACCATTTTGATCAGAACTACTACTTGATAGTCCTTAACCACCTTCTCTAGCCTTATCACAAGTCTTTTCTTGAACTGAAGCCTTACTTGGGATCTTTTGGGTTAAAATTCTTTTTCCTGATTACAAGTTTCCATTTGTTCTTGAGCACCTCCATTCTAATAGGTTTTATTAAATAATGAATAGCACTGTATATAATCCCCTTATACATAAGCTCCTTGTTGTTATGTGGCGACAACATATGTCAGAATTAGTAGTAAAAGAATATCCTCTCAACAATTTATCTTACTTTTTTACATAATTTTATTCATGTAGTCATTAAACTTAGGATGAAGATCTCATAATAAAGTTATTTGGATGCAAATAGGGATGATGATTGTAATAAAAATTAAACAACAGAAAATCACCTTTCCAAAATAATAAAGTTTTTTTAAATCTAGAGTAACAACTGAACTGAAATAACTAATATCATTGCAGAAAAGAAAGAAATAGAAACATAGCAAAATAGAGAATTTGCTTACTGATGATAGATAAATCCATTTCAAGCCCCATAAGCTCGAGAAGCTTAAAAATATCCATGTCTGGTATGTTAACATCACTTATAATAAGATTATACTTGTTTTTGTTTCCTCCTAGCATTTTCAGAGTTGTCATAACTGGATGGTTTTTGTTAGAATTTACAATGGGCCTACGGGCCCTCACGAGTAGGAAAGTTAGACCATATACAAGTCTAAGTGAGGTTCTATCCTAAAACCAATTGGTGATAGGTGGAGTACCCCACTAGACTTATATGTTGGTCTTCTTTCCTCTCTTTTTCCAATGTGGGACAAACTCCCACTCTTATATTTCAACA
>JAOSBP010000009.1:8535133-8550032 GCA_027563825.1 Erythroxylum mucronatum
CACTTTGCAGTATCAATTGTCCTTAGGAAAATTATAGAGAAATTAATATCAAATTGTGACAATTTACTAACAAATTGTGAATTGCAAGAGCTCGTTATAAGGAACCAATTTAAGCACAAAAGTTATCAATTAGGAGTCAAAGAGTGCATAAATAGTTATGAGAATGCAGCCAATTTATAATGTAAACTTGGCTCAATCAACTGCTTATAATCGAATGTGATTTTGAATATGTGAATGTTTGGATGATTGTTTGAAACAGTTGCCAGCTTATATCCTATTTAGTTTACTTCCTGCTAAGGTTTATGCTTAGCATGGTAGTTTTGCCCCGTGTAGGTTCAGATATTAGGGTTTGAAGACTGGGGCAATAACAACCGCAGTGACCAATGAAGATTGTGTTTTGTTATGAATAATGTTCAGATTGTTGATGTTTCTGACTTGTACTCAGTATGATGAGACATTTTGTATTTTGCATATATGGTTTGTAAAATTTATAAACAGGAAGAAATTTGGATTTCAAGGCATGTAATATGTTTTGTGTTATGTCAATACATTATGTATAGTATGTTTATAACATAATGAAATGTAATGTAATGTATGGTGCTTGAGTTTCTGGGAATGCTTGGAATTATTCGTATGATATGTTTTGGGTGTTGTTATGTGTGGCATCTGCATATCCTCCCAAGGGGTATGTGGATGTTGCATATAGTGATACATTATATTAAAAAGATTGAGATTTTCAACTATTCCGATCTATCTTTCCAAATTACTTTGATAAACAATTATTTAACTATATTTATATAGCCATATTTAGTGCATTTTGCTTGATATTTAATGGTTTAATAGTTCTTTTAGTACTTAATTTGCTTCAAGTTTATTTGTAGGTAATAATTGCCTTCATGAACCAAAGGAAGAAGAATTTGGAAGAAATCACAGTCGGGAATAAAGATTTAAAGCAAGTGAGGACCTTGACGATCATGTACAGTGATTGTGTAAGTCTTTGTAAACATATGGAGATTTGAAAAATATTGTTTATGTTTGTGTGAGGTTACATACCTGTGTCTATGGATATACACGATCATGTATATTGCCTATATAAGTCTCTATGCCCATATAAATCATGAATTTAGGTGTTTTTAGAGATACACGGTCTCCTGTATGACTGTGTAAGTAACCATATATATCCTAGAAACCCTATTTTGATTTATAAAAGGACGTGATAGGAGGCAAAACAAAAGGAGGTTAGTTTTAAAGCTTTTTTTAGTTATAAGAAACACAAAGAAGAGGTAGTTTTGATTAGAAGACAAGGAAAATATGAAGATTACATCACAAGATCCAATAGATAGCATCATCTAATCCAAATTGCAAGAAGATTCATTAGAGAAAAAAAGGGAGATTTAGAATGATTTCTTTGATTTCTATTTTTCTACATATTTGTCATTGGTTTTGTTTTTTATAAATAGGAACTAATTTGTTTAGTGCCTAGGTGTAATGAACCCTAAGTGGTGATAAAAATATGATATAATATTTTATTCAATGCACTTTTACTGAATGATTTATTGAGAATCAATTATGTGTTATATTCTTGATCTAATATATCCAAAATATTAGTTCATTATTTGATTTCATATGATTGACATTGAGAAATCCTTGTATATGAATAGATTTGCCATAATTAGAAGGAGTTGCATGCAAACCTAGATATAAGTCAAGATAAATTCTTTGGATTAGGTTCAAAGCTAATAGTGAAATTCACAAACCAATAATGCAATCATAGGAGTTTTAACTAGAAAGAGATTTCAGTTAATCAACTAAATGATTAGTTGTTAATAGTCTTGACAAAGACATTAATATAAGATAGGAATTTTTACTGTCTAAAAATCAATAATTAAATTGCATGATAAAAGGTTAATATTGAAGAATTCTTGGGGTTCATTATTTAGGTACTACTTATTTGATATCGACTTTTCCAAGTGTTTACCTTGTCTGAATTCATGATCGTTTCAATCTTAGTTTAGTTGTTTAATTTAATTTTAATTAAATTCACAATTTGATTCGATGGTTGGATAATAAGAAAAGGTTTAATACTAGTACTTACAATACTCATAGGATCAACCCGTACTTGCCTGTGCTAGCTACAGTTATACCGTGCATTTGTGGTTTAAAATTGATAAATTTTTATAAGTGTAGAACACATCAATCAGAATTTTTTGTGTTTTAAACTAAGTGATTTATCCTTATTCATAAATTCTTTATAGATTATACTAGGGGATTTCGACACTATGATGTATCTATCTAAAGTTAAAGGCAATCGTTGTCTTAGAAACTACAATGAAGACTGTTCTTCTTAAGTTACGGACTTAAACATAAGTGATAACTTTTTTACGCGGTGAAACAACAAAAAAGGGAGATGGTTCTTTAGTAAAAAACTTGATAGGGACCTAGTTAACCTACACTAGTTTTAAGTTTTTCCATTTAGCAAAGACACTTTCCTTATCTTTTTTTTTTGGAAAATAAAAAATTTCATTGAATAACCTATAAAGCCAAATTACAAGGCTATATAGATAAAAAGAGATGTAAATTTATAGTAATACAACCTATCCTTAATACAACTGCTAATTTAAACTAGATGTAAATTACCCAAGTCCTTAATTAAAATTTATAGAGTAGCTCAAATTATCAATGACTTGATAAGCAAGTAAAATCTCTTTGATCCGGCAATAAGTTCTATGTTTATCAACATTTTTTTAGTATGGATAGCCTTGAAGATCCTTCAATTTCTTTCGTACCAAATTGAGTAGACAAAGTAGATTAGACTGAGGCTCAGGCACCTCTTATCCTCTCCAATTATTTTATACTAGTTCTCTATCCAAATTAAGATATTTTCCCAATCATTAGCAGGAAAAACTAGGTTCATTTGGTGCCACATTCTTGCCTATATACTATAGATGAGAATATGCATTTGAAAAATAGATGATTTATAATTTTTCGTAGATTGTTATATAGAAAACAGTTCTGGTCATGTACTTCCCTTAATCTATCTTTGATGTTCAATCTTCCATTTACTACTAACCATGATATAAAGGAAGCTTGAGGCATTAAGGATCCTTTCCACACTATGTTGAACCAAGATATGTTAGGGTGTTGAGGTCTTTTAACTTTGAGGCATAAAGCATTAGAGAACTCTTCATTATTGCTAATATACCAAATAGTTTTGTCCTTGATGGAGGAGTTAGGCAAATAGCTTGGGAAGAAGCTATGCAATCTATTAACACCTCTACCTATAACCATCTAAGCATTTTGATAGATCGCAAAGGAGACTTTGGTTCTAATAGTCATTTTGCCAATTAGAGTGGAAAGTTCTTCTCTCTTAATTAGTGGAATTTAATAGTTTAATTATCAAACCATGGCTAAGAGTCTTCTCCATTACCAATTTTTATTTTGATAAGAGGATAAATAATGTGTTTAAGTCTCAGCATTTGTATGAATGGCCACGAATGCTCTTAGATTATTATTTTTTGATAATTCCTTTATCATTGTTTATTTATCTAACTCCTATGTCATCCTAAAGTTCCCCTTCAAATTCAATATTTTATTGACTAAAGTAGAGGGATTCAAAAAGGCCATTCTAAAGGGATTAAGTGTAAATGTTAAAGGTTGTAAGAAATTTGTCTGTGTTAGAAAGCTCTTCATGTCAAGGAGGAACTCAAATCTCTAAATAAAAAAATGGTAAAAGCACACTAGATATTAAGGAATGTAAATAAGGACCTTAACAAGGCTTAAATTGCTCTTTATCTAAATCCAAATAGTTTATAATTCTAAGAAAAAAAATAAGACAACTCTACAAAACTATCTCCAATCTCTTAAGGATGATCACTCTCTTATGATGCAAAGGTCAAGGATTCTCTAGCTAAGAGATAGAGACAATAACTTCTCCTTTTTTCACAAATGAGTTATTTCTAGAAGAGCCTAAAATAGAATTGATTCTCTAACGAAAGATATAGTCCTGTTAACCTCTTAAGAGGATCTCCTAAGGGAAGTTGCTAATGCCTTTTTAAATATCTTAGTTACTCCAAACTCAACAAAATCCTTAGTCTATATTAATAAGGATATCATTTAGGATCTGCTTACTACTGAAGAAGTTAAACTACTCCTAAAACCACTTATAATAGAAGATATGGAGAAAGTTATGCTCTTCTTCAACTATTTCAATGCTCTTAGTCCTAATAGACTTCATTACAATCCTTTTACGCAAAATATGGTCTTACACAAAAGATTATTCTTATATGTAGTCATGGAATTTTTTTTAAAGAGAGAAAATTACCAGGGAGTTGAATAGAATCTTCGTCTATCTCATCCACAAAGGCAAGGAGTGGAATCCCTTGAAGGAGTTTCACACTATAGCTTATTGTAACTCTATTAGTAAGGTCATCTTTTAAGTTCTTAAACGATAGAATAAAACAAATTCTTAGTGCTCTTATAGGCCCTTTATAAGGAGGTTTCATTGCTAGTAGACATATTAGGTACAATATCCTGATTACTTAAATTCTTTACAAAATTATAATAGAAAGAAAGTTAGTTGGAACTATGCCCTGAAATTGATTTCCAAAAAGCATTTAATTAATTCCTTGTATTTTTACTTAATTCTAAGCGTTTAAAGCTTATGATTTCTCATTTGTTTTCATATATTAGATTGAAAAATTCCTTTCTATAGTCTCTTATAATGTGTTACTAAATAGTGAGCCCTCAAGGATATTTAAGAGTGCAAGTGGCTTAAGATAAGGAGATCTACTTTCTCTATGCTTATTTACTCTAAGTATTGAGGTACTTACTATGTTACTAAAGAGGGTAGTTTATAAGCATTTAAATATGTTTTGAATGCACTAGAAAATAAAACCCAACTCTGCACAACTAAATTTATAGTAGTGGTAAGTAGAGATTATATCCATAGGGAGTGTTCGTGAAGCTTTTGCAATGAAAAGGATTGATCTTTAGGATATGGGGGTGGGGGTTTGGTTGAAAACAATAAACAAAATGAAGTAAAATTGCAATAATGAAAGTAATTAAAATTAAATAGTATAAAAGTGAGAAGATGATGAATGAGTTTAGAATTTGATTTATGGCTCAATCTCAGCCGCGTAAACAAAAATAGACATACTTCATCGTCTTGTTGATTTCACACCTCTCTAAAAACTATTAATCATAGGTTAACAATAAGCTCTGTTAACCCCAGTTCTCCTTTAGGTTATGTTTATTCAAAATAAGCTCTTTAACTAAGTCTAGCTATCAAACAACCTAGAATAAGCTCTCTAGATTTCGACAGCTACATTATGTACTAAGAAATAGATTAATCTAGGCAACAACCTGACAAGCTCAGGCCATTTAACCTATGTGATGTCATCCATAATAATTAATCACCATTAGTTACCACAAATGAATTGAAAATCAACTATTACATTTTGTATTCCATATTCTGGCAATGGGTTCCAACATAAACAACCTAATGAGAATGAGAATATTAATCATTCATAAATGAATACCCAAAACATTAAGCTAAGAATAATACAAAAAAATTCTAGAGAAAGAGAGAATAAAAATATACACAATGGAGAGATGCCCAAATGTGTTCTTTAGCTTCGATATCACCTACGAACCAAAAGAAGGAAGATTAGCCCTCTATAGACCCCACAGAAGTAATTTTTCTATCTTCTTTTATGTTCCAAAAATGATTCATGCCCTTTTTGGCCACTCACATGTCTATTTGTATGAAAAGTTAGGTTCCTAGTTGTATACACAGAAAAATCACACGTTCGAAATTATACACGGTCGTGTATCTTGTTGGTCATGTTAAATTCTTCATTTTCTTGTATTTTCTTATCCCATGTTCACCCTAGTCCATCTCCTTCTTATTCCATAGAAATAAATGAGTTTGAACATAAAGAGGTTGGATCAAAGAAAGTGCTTTTAACTCATTTTAGCTTTTGTGCTTCAAACTTGTACCTAAAACCAAATATAAACCAAAATAAGTATCTTAAGCATTTTATAGAATTAATCACTAAGTGTTTTGGAGTAAATGTATAATCAATTAAGTACACATCAAGTTCTACAACACTTAGCCTTTGACCGTCCTTGGGTAAAACAACAAAATCAAAGTCACAATCCAAAGCTTTTACTCATTTCCTATATTTCCCAAGAATAGATAGTTATAAGAAAAAAGGAATAACTTTAAAAACCATAGCAACAACTCAATGTTTAATGCCTCTACTCATGATCAATCAACAATCATTCCCTTCAAAAAATGAGCAATCTAGGGGTAGAATTTGATAAATTTTGTTTAAGAATAAGATAGATCTATAGATACAGTCAAATGCCATTCATTATCAAGGCATTCCACTACTTTGCTTATCATTTCAATACTCCACCACTAAGATTCACATGCATAATTAGGAACTAAAGGACTTTTTAAGGTTGTAATTTAGGAAAAGGTTAAGGTGAGATATATCTTTATAGTGTAGTGCAAAACCCATCAAATCTAGTGAAGTAAGAAAACACTCAATGTAACATAAAATGCAAAAACTAACATTTAATTAAAACTGGGTACCATCAGCTATAGTGAATGCAAAAAATATGTTTCACATCCTAGATTCAAGCCTTCATACATAAACTACATAAAGCTTATGAAATTTGAAGGAATCACTCACAAAAATTAATGGTAAACAACACATTATAACCATAAGGAGTGATCCTTCAAAGTAACATCTCCCTAACTTACATCATAATTAAATCACTCATTCTATATAACTTTAGAAGGAGAAACTAACATAGATTACTTTGCCAAGCAAATGTATTTCCTCCTTAGTAATTTTATTTAAATTTTTTCTTCTCTTTTTTTTATTTTTTTATTTTTTCTTTCCTTTTTTCAAAAAAAATTGAAAGAAACTACATAAAAAATGGAATTCATTAATAAGATATACAATGGCATTCCATAAATTATAACCAACCTGCATAGATGCACACCCTTACACATATACCTTTGTGCATCCACAATCATCAACAATCATAAATTCTACACTAGATTTAAGGCTTGGGTAAGACATTTGATTCGGTTAAAGGAATAAAATGTGGTTAGCACAAAAAGCAAAGGCAAATAAAGCTATAGGGGGCTTATCAAAAGGAAAAAAATCATATCGATAGGTAGGCTATTTAGTCAATGTAACTTATGAAACAAATAATGCCTATATCATTTTTAGGTTAATGCATGTGATAAAAATGTGGTATCAAATAAAAAATAAAAGAAAAATCAGGATGTATATGTCATGAAAGTCACACTTAAACAAAAGACAATGGGACTAATATGGATGTGTCAGTCTATAAAGGCTCACATCTCACTAGCTTGTGTTTACCCACTAGTCACTACTCTTCTAAAGATAGCGTACATTGACCAATCACGAGAGTAAATTTACACCCCTAAGTTGCCATGAATTCTTCTAGTCAATTATACTCTCCAATTATGACTATATAGTACTTAGAAGCATAGAAAAAGAGAATTTGTTTGTTTGTTTGATTCTCTCTCTCTTTTACTTAAAAACATGTAAGAAACAAACAAACTTAAAAATACACCTGAAAACAAACTCAGAAGACATAAGATAACTAAGATCCCCACTCCCCACACTTAAACTTACATTGTCCCTAATGTAATATTAAATGTAAGGAATGGAGCATTCAATAGAAACAACGATGCAAAAATGTAAAGGAAAAAAAGCAAACTTTCCTTAGGTTGGCTCCCAAGTAGCAACTTTGTTTAGTATCGCTGGCTTGATAACATGTTTTCCTCATCACGTGACAAAATTATGGTCTTAAGGTGTCAGAACATTTGTTTTTTCCATATGAGGTTCTTCAAGATAGGGCCTGAGTTGATAACCACTCATATTCATTGTCTTTCCTATCTTCAAACTCTTAATCTCTATTGAATTCCTACACTCTTGAAAAGTCTCCAATATCTTTTCACCTTTTTCCTCCTTGTTTAATTTATCCAACATGCTAGAAAAAGGTAGAGGGTTAGTTTTAACATTAATTCAGGATTCAAAATTTACCTTTGAGCTAGGTAATATATCCCTTTCTCCTTCAACCTCCTTCTCAACTTCTTTTTCACTAGCAATCCTTTGAATAGTCCTCTCAGCATTCTTAAGCATCTTACCACTATTCAAGGTCAATGTGCTAATATTCGTTGGATTTACCTCAAGCTAGGATGACGACTTTCCGTCATTTTGTAATTCTAAGTGGTTGATAGCTACTACCACCATCTAACCCATTTGGCTCTCCAAATTTTGGATGCTCAACCTTGTATCTTGCAGAAGTTGCTTTACATCATGCTAGAAATGTAGATAATTAGTGATAATAAACTTAAATACCTGAGTTAGAATAAGAGACTTTGGGTCTATATAGGAATTGATATGCACCTTGTAGCCTATCTAAGAAGTAGTTTAGCTACCTATTCCCACCATAACTTAAGTTCAAGTGATCACCTCAACCCAGGCTATAAGATTGGAAATATGGGCTATAAGTAAAATTTTCCCTAAAAGCATTGACATACTCCTTTCACATTGACCTTTCTATATACAAATACTAACAAACATGAAAAGATCAAGAAATAAATTAAAAAATAAATTATTTATATATATATATATATATAATATCTATTAAAATCACAAACAAAAATTAAAGCACTTCACTCCTTAGCAACAGTGGCAAAGTTCTTGATGGGTGTCAAATACACCCAAAAAAAAAAATAAATTTAAACCTAGGTGTGATTCAAAATATAGGTGTGATCCGAAGCCGAAGCCGAAGCCTAAAATGTCGTCCCATGTTTAATAACTTAATAAGGAGATAGAGGGGCACCACGAGAGTTGGTTAACTAGCGAAGGTTATTGCTGGCTGGATCCAACTGTCTCATCAAACCTCAGCCTTAAGTGTCAATCAATTATACTATTAACGTGCTGTGCTCATCAGCACCGCTGCCCCACAGCTCTGTACCTAAAGTCTTTCAACCTCATACGTGTCTCTCAGCCCACCGACATTTTTGATATCAACTTGTGATTTGTGGGGTGTGTCGAGTGTAACATCATTTACATTCGTATTGTCAAGATGCAATCCGCGTAATCATTATTCTATTTTAATATAATTTATTATGATTTTAAAATACTTCCTTATTTACCAAAAACATTATTCTATTGCAATAGATTAAACTCGATAAATTAGTATTTTTGCATAAATGTTACTGTGAAAAATATATACGGCATTCTTTATTATCACTTCATCGTTTAAGAGTACTCACCCTTCTTTCTTCTTTCTTTAATTGTTGCCTGCTTGGTGATTGCGTGTACAGCGCAGCAATATGTAGACAAGATTCAAAAGAAAACTTGCTTATATATTGATGTAACTACAAAAATTTAAAAGTAAGCAAGTAGTAGATCGCATGTCTAATTCTATGGAACTCTTTTCCTCTTTATTGTGGGTAAGTTTCTTGTCGAGGTTTCGATAATGCTTTGAAGTCAAGATTGATTTCTTAAAAGGAACCAGAAATACTATTGAAAAAGTGACAAAAAGAACACAAGGTCTGACGATCATGCTATATTTAATCGATATTAAATTTTAACGTAACAATATTTTAATCTTAAAGAAATATTCAATAGTTGGTTGTTAAAACGATATTGTTTGAAGGTGTAATTTATACTTTAATATTTCATAAAAGATCTTTTGTAGAGGACGTAATCCTTTGACTCACATAAATAAATGGTTAAGATGGATTGATACAAGTTCACGGGCAGAAGATTTGAGGGGGCTTTTTTAGACATGGGGTACAACTTTGAAGCTTGCCTCGATGTAAATATCCAACGATTAATGATTCATTGTCATGAAAAAATTTCACCGGCTCGTTGCTCCCTCTTCTCTTCCTTCGTCACATCACGAGTGTAAATCAATGTAATTATATCAGAAACATCAAAATGTTAAAGAGAATAAAGAGTAAAATCTCCTTCCTTTTATAGATGACATTAACTTGAATTGCATGATACGGAAGTTAGGTGGTAGAGGCAAACATAGATGAAAGTAAGCCCCTCCAAATCACTTATGAATAGTAACAGTGGCGAAGTCAGTAATTTGTTTCAGGGGGTAAGGTATATATATATAATTTTTTTAATCCAATTCATCATGGGCAACGATATTCTTTTAAGGTGGGCAACCTCTATATTACATATATATCTTTTTTTTTAAAAAATTGAAAGTGGGCAATATGTAGCTTCGCTACTGAATAGCAGCTCATAGACCTAGACTGTGATAGTGAAAGATGAGCACTATGACATGAAGATAATTACCATCACTCTAATGCCAATAATCCCCATCAACACCAAATCACTTTAATGCTAACACTGTTTAGATTAGTTGGTATATAACTCGAAATTCTGCAATGCAATGTAATTAGACACTTTCAAATATACGATGTCGATTCTGCAATGTAATGTAATTAGACACTTTTGAGTCTCTACCATAAAAGAAGGGATGAAATTTGTTTAAATTTGACCTATGCAGATGTTCCTATCAAGAATATTAATTATATGGTGTTTAATTCTAGCTTAACGCTAACTTCTTGAGCAAATATTTTGTTGAGATTGAATGTATAACAAGAATAGAGTATTATGAAATAAATACATAAGAATATAATAATTTATTATTTATGAGGTTTAGCCAATTTGGTGAGCCTACGCTTTCAGAAGTCAAGAGCAACTATTTTTTTCACTATTCAATTGAATCTAAAATTAAAGATTACATATTTCCTTTCTTATATAACAAGTTTATAATAAGTATATTGGTCTATAAACTCTAAATGGTACAGTTCTCCGCAATTTTCCCGTTACCAAACTAACCTAATTCAAAAATGCATTTAATAAGTCCTCATATCCTTTTAGAGTTTGAAATATACCAAAAATACGTTTCCAAATAAGGCAACTCATGAGGAACATTATCGTGTAACTCAATGCCTTTGTTTACACATAAATATGGGCTTTGACATGCTAATGTCCTAGGCTATATTGTCTTCTGAAAAATCATGTACGACACCAAAATACCTTTATTCTAACATGTTTCTTCACCTCTTGATAGTTGTTTCTACATTATTTTTGGAGGTTGGGAGATGTAGAGCTGCTTTGGAGAAAAGTAGCAAAAACATGAAACAGGAACTAAAGATAAAATAATAGCAGTGCAGAGGAGTTGATCGACAGAAGAATAAAACGACAGTCAAAGGCAAAATGTCCAGCAGAAAACGCATAGTCCAATAGAAGAAAACAACATAGCAGGGACTAGAGAAACTAAAAAAACCACAGTAGCAGTCCAGTACACTAAAACGACGACACATAGGAGAAAGGAGCACAAGCAAAATGCAAGCAGAGAAGGAAATAAATGCATCAGTCAGAAAAAATAAAATTGTCCCAAAACGCAATGGACAAGGGTGGCGTTGAGGACTAAGCAGAAGTTTTAATATGGAGGGTTTTTGTTTTACAAAAAAAAAGGAACATACGTAGGATCTTTTTTGTTTTTTTTTTTCTTACAAAGGAAAGATAACATTGAAACATTACATGACTAATTTAAGGAAACAAGCCCCATACATATCTTCTAAAAGAAATGAGAGGCACCCTATAAGTGCACTAGCAGAAGTGACACTACAAGAAAATTTGGTTTCAGCAACCAAATTCTCACCAACCATAATAAAATGGTTGCTAATTATATATATTTTGCAACCAAAAATTATTTGGTTGCAATATATAAGTTATGTATATTTTTTACCAACCAATCAATACTTGATGATTATAGATGGTCATTAAAACTTACAATTTATGGATAATAATATAACGATCAAACTTAACAATTTTAACGACAATTTTAATGGTCGCTATAGAAAATTATTAATAACAACCAAATTAACAACCACTACTATAAACTAGAGAACTCAAATCGGACTTGGGGAATTGACCGAAAGTCCTAAAAGAAAAAAGAACAGAAAAAAAACAAAGCAAAAACACAATAAAAAGCTTACGTAAGCCTTGATTTCATCAAGTACATAAATTTGATCCCAGCAATTAAGATTACTTGGGCCTATTTGGTCTCTGGTTCAGCTCAATCAAATAAGCTACTATACTTTTTTTTGGAGTATTCGCTCGTATTGGAGGGAGTATTTTAGGTGGATATTAATTATTGGAATGGAATAAAACATTACAGAATGATTTATAATGAAATGGAATGAAACAGAACAGAATAATTTATAATGAAATGGAATGTAATATAGTTGGTTGGGTCGGCTGGGCCGGCCTTATAAGGCCGGATCCGAGGCCCAGATGTCGACGGCCCAGACACAGGAGATAATCTTCCATGCAAACATAACGACTCACGTAAAGACCTAAACCTAGCGGTAACTCCAGGTATATAAGGTACTATTCCCACTGGATTAAGGTATGAGATTACAACCCTACTTTTCTCAGTTAACAGTGACTAAAACCTTCTCCAAAAAAGACTGACTTGAGCGTCGGAGGGGCCTCCCTGGAATTAACCCCCGGCACGCCTTTTATTTGTTTTGCAGGTATTCCATAGCCGGAGTCGCACCCATCATGGATCCGAACAACGACATTCAACCCCAGCAAGATCAAGCTGAATCATTTGGCGCCCACCGTGGGGCCCGACGTCGAGGCACCATGTCCAGAACCACACAGATCAGTCAAGCGGCCGCAGCCAATCCTGATGTAGCCGCCGTCACGGCACTTGCACTGCAACGGATGGCTTTGCAGTTACCTGCTGCTCTCCCACCAACACATCCCGATTTCCACACGCATTCTTCACTCCCGAACGATAATCCCCAGCCTCAAAACCAAGACGAAGAAGAACAGAGCGTAGCCCTGGAGGATAACGCTGAAATTAATTCCCATCTCCACTCTCAACATCCTCTGGATGCCAATCCTCTTGCACCGCAACATACCCCTCTCACCTAAAGGCAGATAGAGGAAGCGGCTGATATAGTGATTCGTCAAATTCTGCAGTCTCACCCGGGACAACAGCAGACCTCCGCTCAGCAGCTGGGTGCGATGGCCGATCGCCATCCTATGAAATCCCAATTATACAAAATTAATTATCTTATCATCATCATCATCATCATCATCATTTTATTATTATTATTATTATTATTATTATACGAAATTAATTATCTTATTATTATTATTATTTATTTTTATTATTATTATAAAATTTAAACTTTTAATTGTTATTATTAATATTAATATTAATATTAATGATATTATTATTATTATTATTAATTATTGATTTTATTATACGAAATTAATTATCTTATTATTATTATTATAAATTTTGTACTTATTATTATTATTATTGTTATTATTATTGTTGTTATTATTATTATTAATTTTATTGTACGAAATTAATTATCTTGTACTATGCCTGTAGTTTTATAAACGGTAAAATTCCATATTGTATCTTTATCATGTAAATGGCCAAAAGGTTTCTCTCAATGTTATGTAAATCGCATGATCCTGAATTGAAATGATATATGAATGAAAGAAATTTTTTCAGAGCATCGAACAAATGCAAATCCTTACAGATAATCAAAACTATGAGTTCATACATGTAGACTAAGAAGCTTACGACTATTGCAGGACTAAAATCCCTCTTTTAGTTTTCAAGAAACTTGATCAATTTTCAAAGTGAATTTCCATCACCACAAAATACAGTGAATAAATAGTTCATCTTATTTTTGCTTTCCCCTTCTTTACGATGGTTTCAATAGTTTTCTTAGTATCATTAGATAAATACAAGCATAGTTGATTAATTTCATCGCTGTTATCATTTGGAAAAAGTAGATAATACTTTTCCAACCTGTAAACTTCTTCTCTTTGGATTGAGAAAAGAGTATTAACAGGAGATGTGAAAGTTCTACTGACTTTCAAGGAATAAGCACTAATGTTTGAAGCAAATTCTTGTAGCAGTTAAATGATTTCATCTATAACGTGAGGCCTTTTAAACAGTGTCACAAAACTTTAAAGATACTATAAAGAGTAATACTTCTGTCAAAGTTGTTGGCAATTACTAAAAACTTTATTTTATTATAATAATTTCTGAAACAGTGTCAAAGTTGTTGTCAAAGGTGTATTTTTGTTATCAAATTGTTTTCTTATATAATTTATGATTTCTTCAGTTTTAAAAGAAAAAAAATATTTCACTCCATCCTGAACAGTGTCACTAACATTTCAGAAGTTCCTCTAGGTTGTAACTCTTGCAAGTTATGATACTTTAAAGATAATATAAAAAGTAATACTTCTATCAAATTTGTTGGCAATTGGAAAACTATTGCAAAAACTTTATTTTATTATAATAGTTTTCTAAAATGTCACGTACATGTTAAGAATTTAACATGTATAAGATCACACTTTTGTAGACATTTAAAAATATTAAGGCTTAACTACTAATAAGTTTTATTTCTACATAGGAGACAAATGCAGTAACATGATATTTGGTAATTAATCAACATCTAGAGACTTAATTGTGCATAAAAGCATCTTTGATCAAATTTAGTTTCCTATTGACATCTCCTGCATTCATTCGATCATTGGGTGACTCGGATGAACATGTAACTCCAATTTCAAATACTGCTAGTAAGCAATTATGCACCTTTGGTTTCATGGAGCTCAAGTTCATATTGATCTCAACTGCATTATTATCATTTTTTTCGGAGGTTGCTTCTCCTGTAGCTTTTGTTTCAAGAAGAACTAGGTCTACTATATGCTCTAGTCTTTGTGGCATGGCCATGCGAATAAAGTCTCTAAGATTCAATCCGTCTTTAAACATT
>JAOSBP010000009.1:8578047-8595275 GCA_027563825.1 Erythroxylum mucronatum
AATTTCTAGTCCATCAAGCTTCGAATAAGAATTGAGACAAGTTCTAGAGAAGTATGAAATAAGCAGATGCACACAAAGATAGAAGAAATTTTTTTGGCTCAAATATCTTCTTCGGTTATTTTCTGCCACTTCTCTACTTCCTCCTCTTATTGGATAGAGGTTTCTTTGTCTTTTTCTTAAGGAAGCTCTTCTTCATTACTAAGGTTGATTACCTCTCGATCGATAGTATCAATTTCAGTAGAACTTGACAAACTCTCTTGCATCTCATCAAATAATATATCCATCAGCTAATCAATTTGATTCAGCATATTTTGTATATGAGCTTGCATTTCCTGATGCATCATGTTTGATTCTTGAATAGACTCAATCATTATATCTCTTAGAGCAGCAGTTACCTACTCACCTTCTCGAAATGAATCTTCATTCATGAAATCGACCGTTATCTCTTCATCACTCTAAGGCAGTTGGAAGCTCAAATTATGCTCATCATATGAAAGTGAAGGAAGTCTCTTATCAAATTCACATTAACTAGCTACTCTCTTGGCAAGGCATTCCATTAGTTGATTTGTAATACTTTCGTATCACTATTCTTGTTGTACATATTCAGTTCGAGCATAGTCATTCCATCCATACACGTAAGGGTTGCTCCACTCTGAATTATACATATTCTCGTATGATAGGCCTTGAGGTCAGTTGCACATGTTTGATTAATCCCATATATACATCGGTTGATCTTTTGAAAACGTGTGAGGAAACGACTCCTTCCAATACGATGATGTTTCATATTGCAAAGACACATCCTGACTCCCATAATAATACTATTTGCTCTATCCACCATTGTTAGTTGTGACAATGAAGTTAAATATCAATTCCTAAAATAGTCCACCACACATTATCATTGTAGAAAAATTCAAAAGAAAATTAAATAAACATACCAAAAAATATAAAAAAGATAAAAAATAAATACATAAACAAAAGCAAAATAAAATAAAATAAAAAAGATAAAACAAAATAAAATTAAAATGACTAAGGTAATAGCATTTAGGTTTTCCTAATATCAAAGTCCTTGGAAACAATGTTAAAATCTTGATTGTGACTATTTCGTGGTAGTCAAAATTGTAATAATTGTAAGTGCAAGGCATTGTTGGAGCTAGTATTAGTAAGTACGGTTTGATACCATGAAGATTATGAATACTAGTAATTACCCTTCCCTTATTATCTAGCTTATGAATTGATTTTATATTTTTAATAAAAAGAAAATAAAAACTAAACAATTAAAGAAATAGGAAAAAATAATTAACACAGAGATAGTGGAATCGACTTACAAAGCTATGGTTATCATAAATTAGTATCTAGCTCGAATACCCCTAAAACCTTAATAGATTGATTTTTTATCATGCTATTGTTTGTTGATTAATTAGACCATGGAGACTCCTATGGTATGCTAGTAGCTGACCATGAGTCTACTCACAATTAATCCCTAAGGTCTCTAACTGAATTACTCAGGTTAAATCTTATAAGATTGTGTTACCGATTTATAAATCCCTCTATTAGGTTTGACCCTAATCTTGAGGATTTCTGTCATCCTATCTCTAAGGTTGCAATCAACTCCTAATTATGGTAGATTTATTCATAGTAGGATTTCTCAATGTCTATGTACGAAATCAGATTATCAATAAAACACATAATCAGATCACAATAATCAATCAAACCAATTGCATTAATAAAGTAATCAAATCATATCAAAGTATTTACATAACGTTCGTTTAACCTAAATACTAACTAGATGTTTAAACTACACATGATCAAATATGAAATAATACATAAATCAAAATTAAAACAATGGGTTCATAATTCTAAATTTCCCTTATTGTCTTCTATCGAATGTTCTTGCGACATAGAGGCTTGATCTTGTATTCCAATGGATCTTTCGATGATTTCTTCAAGTTTCTTGCTTCTCTAGACCAAAATCGTCCTTTTTGGATGTTCTCCACGTTTGGAAATTGCCTCCCAAAGTCTACTCCTTTCATTAGTCTTTGAAAAATTCTTTTAGAATTTAAAACTATAATTTTTGGGGCCCACACGTTCTGGTACATGGCTGTGTATTAGACTATGTATGTCAAAAAATGTCTGATATTGCAAAAGTGCA
The DNA here is from genome assembly GCA_027563825.1 of Erythroxylum mucronatum. Classification (NCBI taxonomy): domain Eukaryota; kingdom Viridiplantae; phylum Streptophyta; class Magnoliopsida; order Malpighiales; family Erythroxylaceae; genus Erythroxylum; species Erythroxylum mucronatum. The sequence goes on from JAOSBP010000009.1 coordinate 8,580,197, forward strand.
TGGCCGTGCGCTCCTACCAGATTGCTAATTTTCTATTTTATGATGCGTTTTTGTCCAAATTCTTCTTCTTTAAGTCTATAAAGGCAATTATCACCTGTAAACACACTTGGAGTAAATTAAGTACTTAATATACATTAAAAGTGTAAAATATCAAGCAAAATACATCAAATATGGGTTGTAAAATATAGCAAATGTCCATATGTCAGAAATCAGGCCATCTCATGCCTTTATTCTCTGGTTGGGAATAGGTGGAAGACTAACTATAAAGGACAACATCAAGTTTGTTATTCCATCTAAGGACTGTGAGCTATATTTGAGGCACGCTAAAATAAACCACCTTATGGTTGATTGTTGCTACTCTAACAACATTTGGGAGAAGATATTAGGCCTTTTGAACATAACAAAGTTTGGCTCCATATGGAAGGAAGTAATTTAATAGGCTTCAAGAATCAAAATGGCAAACAAAATAGACTGTAAAATGCTTAAAATACTCCTAACTACACTAGTTTGCAAACTATGGAAAGAAAAGAATGCCAAACTCTTTAGGAAGTAAGAAAAAAGCCAGGAGTAAAATTTTGACACACTTGTTCTTCAATGTAGATTAAACCTAATGGTAAAAGGCTTGGTTAACAACATCTCTCATAGCATGAAAAGAAGATGGCTGCTAGATTAGACAACCACTTGATGTAACATGTAGTGTTTTAGTTCAATAGGCATGTATATTTTGATCCTAACAAACAAGAATTGTACATAATCCTTCATATCAATGAATTATCTTTAAAAAAAATGAAAAAATACAAGAACTTAATCATCTTACTTATTAGTTTTATTAGCAAAATTTAATTAAATGTGTAATTTACTATCATGTAAAAATAAATAATGTTACTAATTATTAATAAAAAACATTAATGTTATAAATTAAATATTATTATATTAAATATTTATTATGTAATAATTTTATTAAATAAACTAATTAAATCATTTTGGTTAGATTTAAATCTATTATGTGAATTCACAAAATAAGTTAATGCATTCTTAAAGTTTTTGGTTAGAAAGATATTGTAATCAATTAATTAATGATATAAGTTATATGTCTTAACAAAGAATACGGTTGTAGCTTTAGAATTTCTATTGGTCTAAGAAACTAAAATTAATGATTAAACCTGGATAAATCTAAGCATAGAAAGGTTCTAAAGGGATCTTGAACTAGATCTTAGTTATCATTTATTTGTTCCAATCTTCTTCATTGCTTTAGTTTGTTTCCTTGGATTAATAACTTTAGTTTTTTTAATTTGTTTTGTTAGATTAGATAATAGAAGGAAAGTTAGTCCTAGTACTTATAGTCCTTATAGAATCAATACTTGTATTCACTAATCTGTACTATCGAAATGATAGGTACACTTCCTTCTGGATTAATATTGTTTTGTTTCAGTGCACTTCCTTCTGGATTAATATTGTTTTGTTTTAGATACATCACATCATACATATCACCCCCTTAATTTCCAATCATGCTCCTATGATGTGGTTGTTTATATTACATGTCATGTGTTTTAAATTTGTCACATTATTTGGAATTAAAGATATAACTTAATGAAAGGATTGATTTTGTTCATTTCACAAAGCATAAGGGTCTCCAATAAGATTTTTAAAATATAACTTTTTGGGGGAACTAATGAAATTATATAGGAGGCTTTTCTTTTTTACTATAAATATTATTGTAGTCTTTAATAAGAATATATTTAAGTACAATAAATTTGTAAAATATTTTTTAGGAAATAAAATAAATTAAATAAGTTAAGGGTCTTAAAACAGAGTTATAAGGAGAAAATGCTCCAAGAGGAGCTACAAACCGAAATGGAGAAAGAAAATAAACAAGCCATGAGAGGCAGAGTGATCAGATCTTTGTCTTGATCTAAAGATCAATCCCTTGGAAATCGAATCAAAAATAATTAATTCAAAGGATTGCAATATAGTGTGCAACCTCGGGTCGTCTCACTTAATTGGAACCGAACTAAAAAGGTTTAAGCTAGCCTAATTGTCAAAAAATGCAATTTAAGTTGATAAAAGGGGGGTTTTGGATCGTTGATCAAAATTGAGAAAGTTAAACTAAAATTAAAGAAGAATGTGTAAAAAGTATATTTTTGGTTTTTTGGGAGAATGAAATTTAAAAGTTCAAACAGTGTTCAAATGAGATAAAGTCCTCTTGAAAACACGCTTAGGCTATCACAGTCCAAAACAAATTTTTGGGGAGTGTAATCCACTAAGTTTTCAAATAATCAACCTTAAAGGACTCTTTAAGTCCAAGGTTTTAATCAATGAACTCCATTCCTTAAAACCTTGTTAAAAGCATCTTAGTGTGTGAAATGAACAGGTTAATGCAAGTGGTCAATTGGATCAAACACCATTTCGATATCAAACACAACTAGGCAAATAAAGAGAATTAACACAATCACCAATGACATATATGAGACTTCATATATTAAGCATCAAATTTCTACATATAACCATATCCATAACACAAAACATTGTTCAACACTTGATTAAACTATAACCAAGCTAACTTAATCATACTATCGAAAATTCTAACTCAGAGTTTTACAATAATAAAATTAAATTTTGACAATGTCGTATTACTCCCCTTTGAAGCCCGCGAACTCAAGCCGCTGCTACATTTTCAAGAGGGTGGAAGCCCTAGTCGCGCATGACTCTGGAGATCCTCGTCACTACTGAAGTCCCGATGTCACCCATGATAGAGATGGAGATGGTGGATGAGTAGTCGATGAAGTGATCGGCGGTGGCAGATGATGGTCGCGGATGATAATGACTATGGTGAAGTGTTGGATGGTCTCCCTCCTAGGTCTCCTAATGTATTATGTGTTCTATCTGTATGTGTATTCAGCGCTAGATGACCTAATTTGGCAAGTTTTTAAAAGATGGGTAATGGGTCGGGTCGGTACAGTGAGTAAACTTTCCAGTTAGAGTCTGGATATCCGTCTGCTCGTCGCGGTGGGATAATTAGTTGACATCGCGGTGTGCTCTTCTTGGCTCGCTCACTGTGGCGGGATAATTAACAGATGCCGCGGCGAGAAGATTGGCATAAGCTGCGGCGTGTCTTCTTCTGGATGCGCCGCGATGTGCGTGAAGGAGCTCACGTCCTGTTGACTTTCTGATCTTTTTGACTCCCTTTTCCCCTACAATATAAAATAACAATTTGCAGTATCAATTGTCCTTAGAAAAATTGTAATGCAATTTAATGTCAGTTTGCAACAATTTTACTAACAAATTGCATATAATATGAGCTCACTGTAAGGAACTAATTTAAGCACAAAATCACAGATTAAGAGTCAAAAAGTATATTAACAGACATGAAAGTGCAGTCAATTTATAAGATAAACTTGGGCTCAATCACAAAGCAACATACATAATATAAGGTTGTCTAAGTGTGGCCTATTCCATTTTCAAAACAATGAGAGATATATTTTCAATTGGATAAACCATAGTAAAGAGATAGTATTTGGACTCATATAAAGAGGAAGCTCATCTAGCGCCAAGTTTTCTTTGGTTAATCAATAGTAGTTAAAGAACTACTGTATCTAAATTGAGCATTATGCACAAACAATTCTTCCTTTATCAAGCTCTTCATCTTAATAAGCAAGTTTTTTTTTGTTACGAACACTTTTGCTAGAAAATTATCTGATTCTTTTCTCTCCATATGACATATATCAATTTTCTAAATGAAACTTTGATTATACATATGCTTCTTTTGCAATTACATTGTTTTTGATGTAACTAGCTGATAAACCCAGCTAATCAATAGATAGAAAAGAGAGATTATAGAGCTTGAGAATTTGTTTCCAAATGTAACAAGAGAAGTTACATTGGAAGAAAAATAATTAATTGGCTCAGGCTTCTATTTTCAAAGGCATAACAATTAAGGGTGTTATGGTTACCCTTGAGTCTATCTATTATAATGAGCCATTTGATAAGTGTAAATTACACTATGTTTTGATAGATTTTTAAGTGAGCTTTTGAGTATTTCTTAGATTATTTGGATCTTAATTTTATGTTTTAAGAGGTGTGTGATGTGTGTTTGAGTGTATGGAAGCAGGAAATTGAAGAAAAGAAAAGAATTGGAAGTAGGTCACAATCATGATTTTCTTGTCACAATCATAACAAAAAGCATTGACAGTAATTCCAGCGAATTTCAGCTTTTCTAGCACATGACTCTTTTTGTAATTTTAACATTTTGGGGCTATTTTTAGAACCAAATTAAGTGGGTAAAACCTAGAACCCTAGAAGCCTCACGAACTATTCAAGAACATAAAACACTCAAAAAAGGGCATCCTCCATCTTATCAAATTGAGATTAATCTAAGGAAGATCAAGAGGAGCATCAGCTGTCCAACATTTCCAAATCTACAGATTCAACTCCAAATCAAGTTTTTCTTTCTTTCCTTTTGTTATTTTCATTAAACTTAATCTGTGAACTGGATTGGAAGATTTTATGCATATTGATGATGTTTTAATTTCATATTTTTGTTCTTCACTTATTTTGTTACTTAAACACTTTTGATTTCAATACAATGTTTTGGGTGTTGTGATATTTGTGTTTGCTTATATTTCGACAACAAATTGAGAGAGTGAGTCCATAGTAATCTGATTAGGTTAAATAATGAGAGCTAACAACCTAATAAGTCACTAATATCAAATTGATGATCAGACGAATAGTGATCTTGTGTGAGAACTCGATTATCCAATAGATTTCTTAAGAACTAGCTGAAAATGTTAGGTTGATTTTGTTAATTGAGAGATTGCAAATCTAGAATTTCGTTATCAATTAGGGATTATTAATTGGGGTTAAATAATTAGGTCTTGAGAGAGAATAATCAAACCCTTCAAAAATCTAGGATCAACACCAAATTGAATAAAAAAGGTTAAGGGAGTAAAATGATGACAGAACAAATCTTATACTTTCATACTCGATCATCCTTATTTTATTGTGACAACTCAATTCTTAAGTGGCTTAGTGCTCAATTTTCTTTGATTGTTTAATTTCTAAATTTATTTTCTCTTAGATCATATTTCGTAACCTTAGACAAATTTAAGTTGATTTAGCTTTAGCTAATTCCTCGTGGGATCGACACCTCAATTACTACAAGTAAACGATTAATATATTTGCAGAATATTAAGGGTTTTACATTAGATAACACTTGCTCAACAAGTTTTTGGCACCATTGTTAGGGAATTAGTTTATGAAATTTTGAATTCCTTTATTTTAAGAAAATTTTACCCTTTCTTATGATTGTGGTACCCAATCACAAGAAATAAAAATAAAATAAAAAAGAGAAGGAAGTTTAGATGCAAGGTGAAAGACATATCAATTTGGACATCACAAGGAAATAATCAGGAGCCCAAAAAGTTAAATGTTAAAAGGAGATAGAAAGAATGATGATCGACGAAATACACCATGGGGAGCAAATGGGCCTTATGGACTTTATAAGGCTAAGGTTTAATGCCTATCATCGAGGAATTATATGACCACCATTGCAAGTGAAGCATGATTTTTTTAAAGAGGTGGCGAACAATAGCTATCTTTGGATATCAGAACGAAGTAGGTAGCAGTCAACCTTCCCAAGTCTAGAAGGAATTATTGCAGTAGATTCAATGACAACATTGCAGGCTAAAATTGACTACCTCACTAAGGAATTGAACAGTCTGACGACCGCCTCTTTTTCTCCATTCAAAGTAATTCAGCAAGGATATGTGGATGAAAGAGTTATATTATAGCTAATTGCTTTCTAGTGGAAATTAGTAATAAAGAGTAATTTGACTTCAATGAAGCACAATTTGGTTGGAGAAGTAATCATCCTTATTTGAGCACGAACAATCCTGGATGGTAGAACCACCTAAATTTCTTTTGGTCTAACAAAGTAAGGACTCAAATGAGAAATCAAGACCTACTAGGTTTCAAACAAGATGAGTCCAGTTTATAGGATTGAAAATTAGCCAGGATCGTGGATAAGCTCATAAGCATGGATGAGGCCCAAAAGACATTGGAAGGGAAGTTTGAGCAAGTAACAGAAGATTATGCCTCTTCTATTTACAACCTAGAGGTTCAAATGGGCCAATTTTCCATTGAATTCTGTAAGAGAAGTACGGAAAAAAATTTGAGCAATATGGAAGTAATTCCAATAGAGCAATGTAAGGCAAACACTTAAGAGTCGGAAAGAGCTATAAGAACCAACGAAAAGAAATGCTGAGACCCACCTTATAGAAGACCAAGAGAGAAAGCAAAAGGATGAAGAAAACGACAATGACCCTCCTTATACTCCTCCTTGACCTTACTCACCAAAAACACCATTCCCACAAAGACTTCAGAAGAACAAATTGGATTTAACATTTGCAAAGTTCGTGAAAAAGCTAAAGAAATGGTAAATTTACTTGTCTTTTGTGGAAGTATTGAAACACGGGCCTAAGTACGTGAAGTTTCTTAAAGAAATATTATCTGACAAGCAGACTTGGGAATATGACCAGATGGTAGCCATGACGGAAACTTGTAGCTCCTTAATTACCAACCATATGCCCTCAAAGTTGAAAGATCCAAAAAGCTTTATGATACTCTATGTAGTTGGTAATTTAGAGATTTCGAAATGTTTATGTGACTTAGGCGTAAGTATAAACCTTATGTCTTTGTCAATTTTTAGGAAATTGGGGCTAGAAGATGTAAAGCCAACATCTATGCGTATTCATTTAGCGGATCAATCGATTAAAAAACTGTTAGGCTTGGTGGAGGATGTGCTTATAAAAGTGGACAAGTTTATAATTTAAACGGATTTCATTATGCTAGACTTTGAAGAGGATCAAAATTATCTGCTAGTTCTCGGTATACCATTTTTGAACACTGTAAAAGCTTTGGTAGATATCTATGAAGACAGTCTCATAATTTCATATTAGAGATGAACAAGTGAAATTCAACATGAATAAGGTGTTGAAGAATCCGAAAATTATATCTCCTCAATAAGCGACTTTTTTTACATGGTCAATTAATCTCTAATAACATTTTGTTGGATCAACAAATATGTTAACATGTGAACAGAAAGACAAGAGGTGGAAATTTAATGCTCAAGTTAGATATGGCCAAGGCATATGACGGAATGTCTTGGTTTTTCCTTATTAAATTATTGCATCGCTTTGGGTTTGGGGAGCAATTCGTAGAGTAGGTTTAGAAGCTGATTTTAAATTGTTGGTTTTATATATTGGTAAATGGAGTGCCTTTGGGATATTTTCACTCATCACGAAGCCTGAGACAGGGTGATCTATTATCTCCAGCACCTTTTATTAATTGGGATGAAGTTTGACAAGAGTGCCAAATGGTCTTCCACAAATGGCCACATTTGCTATCCTAGGCATTTCCCTAAGGTGACACATCTCTCCTATGCTAATGATGTATTGACATTTACGAATGGACTGAGATCGTCCCTCACAGTAGTTAGGCAAACATTGGGAGAATATGAAAGATGTTATGGCCAACTAGTTAACATTGATAAAAGTGGTTTTTATACAGGTAGATGCTCTTATATAAGACAACATGTAACTAGGTTCCAACATCACCAATCCCTGTTGTATATCTTGGATGCCTTACTTATTGAGGAAGAAAAAGGTCTGAGTTTTTCAATGGATTGGTAGATAAATTAACTCAAAAAATATCTCATTCGGAAAGCAATCTACTATCAATGGGAGGAAGAATGACTCTACTTCAATTAATATTACAATCTCTTCTATTACATGTCTTGGTTACAGCGAACTCCTTGCGATGGATTTTGACTAAATTGGAAAAAATATTTGTAACTTTTATGTGGGAAGTAGGAGATGAAGGGCCTAAGTATTGTGTCTAATTTATATTGATTTTGCTAGCATTCATATCTTGATTTTGGCTACAAATTATTGTGTTTTAATCCAAAGTTGAAATGAATTTAGTGAAAATAGAGTGAATATTGCATTAATGCCAAGTAAAGTGTCTTGTGAATGTTGCATGAAACAAGAAAAATTATGCATGAAAGTAAAAATATGGATGTGAATTATGCATGTAACATTAATTAATTAATCCATTCATATTAACAGAGTGACACCCATGACTCTCGCTGTCACAGATGTGACAGAATTTTCTTTAATTGTCTTAATATCATATGTCATTTCCAGGGATGACCATGTGAAAACCGAAACCTAGACTCATACTACAAATAGAAAATGAAGAATGTTAGAGGTAGACACAGACACAAATAGGGAGAAAAAGACAAAGAAGAGAGACAACAAAGAAGGCTAGAGGTGAAAATAATAGAAGACCAGTCGGTGGTAAAGAAGAAGAGAAATAGCAACTGATAAGGAGAAGGCAGAGTTGAATCTAAGAGGAGGATCTGTTCTTCTAGGTGATAAAGAATAGAGGCAGAGGGCGAGAGTTAAAGCTAAGGAGTCAACAACATCTTAATCCGACCACCCATTTGTTTGCTACCTCTATTTGATCTCTGTTGCATTATGGAACTCCTCTGTTGAACTTGTTTCTCTTGTTAGAGTTTCATAATTCATTTCAGTTATTCACTCTATTTATTACCTTAATACTTCTCTATTACTAATAAAGATGGGATCGAAGTATATGAAGATCATGAACCTTGTTTATTCCATGATGGGCTGATTCTTTTTCTTGAATCTAGTCTACTCGATTATACAGAATTGAGTTACTATTTTGTTGTCTTATTATTTGCTATAGTTTCTAAGCTTATTAGATGTAATAGTGTGGCCAACTTTTGCATCATTTAGGTATTAAATTAATGATCGAGAGAAGAAGTTTAATTTTGGAATAAGAAACTATAGATTATCGGGTTAAGAATTAGAAATATGTTAACTTAAGTGGGTCTACATAATTAATTTCAATAATAAACTTGTCCAATATGAAAGTTAGATTTAGTTTATTATTTGAACTAATTTAGAAACCAATATATAATTTCAGCAAGACAATTATCCAATCAATTCATCTTAGTCATGCATAGGAGATTAAATTAGTGAAGTTAATTTTTCAAGAGTTTCCCACTTCGATTAATCAATTCATTCTTGCTTCTAGTTAAATTAGTTTACTTTTTAGTTTTATTGTGTGATTTTCTTTAAGGCTTTACTCAACAAATCGGGATGGAATCTTTAGGATTGCATCTGTTTTTATTTTTATTCAATAAACTGCAACTATGTAATCAACTGCACCTACCTCGTATACTTGCGAGTAGGATAGCCTAGGTATTTTTAGAACTTTGTTTGGCACAACAACTTTTGACGTCGTTATTGGGGAGGTGTTTATTGTTTACACTTAATTTAATTTTGATTGTTTTGTCGATTGTTTTGTCTGTTCATGCATACATTTTTGTCATGTTTTTTCATTGAATTGTTTTAGCAATTTTTGTTACTAATTAAGTGTTGTTTTTATTTTGTTTATGCGAAGAAGGAGGTTTTGGGAAAGTGAAATCTCCCCCTTTATTGAAAACGTCCATCAGATAAAAGGACGTCAAAGGCACTTTAAAGAGAATTTCAAAGAACCCAAGCCTGGAGATCAAGAGATGGGTGAAACGTAGCTAGTAATGAAGGAGTATGTCATCCTAGTAATTGGTATAGCCAATTCATGCATACGTTTGGGAGAGGCAGTAAGAAACTATAAATTGAAGAGCATCCACTACAACATGCCACCATCTTTCTATGGGGTTCCCAATGAATAACCTTTAAATTCATTTGGGAGTTCTATACGAATCTCCAGATATTTCCTTTAGATGGCTTGAACAAAGATTAACTTAAAATGAGATGTTTCCCATACACATTAAAAGATCGAGCTAAGGTATGGTTAATGATGCTTTCGTATGATTCATTGGCCACATGGGAGGAGGTGTATAAAAAATTCATGGAAAAATTCTATTCCCATCAAAAGACCTCTGAGTTGTGGATGAAGATAGGTACCTTCACTCAGATGGAGGGATAGTCATTCCATGAGGCATGGGAACACTTCAAAATTTTTCTAATACAGTGTCCATATCATCATTTTTCACTTTACATGCAGAACCAATTCTTCTATGATGGATTAACACAATAGTGTCAGTACATAGTGCACAATGCAGCAGGAGGAGCTGTGGGAAAGAAGAATGTTGAAACGACATATGAAATGTTTGAAATGATGGGGGCCAATTCTCAAGAAAGGAGCATGAGAGGGAGAAGAGCTAGAGTTCATGAAGTGAACACGAACTAATAAATGGCTATGCAATTGGTTGGGCTAACAAACATGTGAAAATGCTAACCATGAGACTACCCAAAAATGTTCCAAATCAAGGGGTATGCGATATATATGGAACTTATGGTCATAGAGCTAATGTCTGTTCATATTCTTTTGAATCTCTTGCAGGTGAGGAAGAATAAGCATACTCACTTAATGATTTTCAACTGAGGGTGAAAAAGGATCCATATTTGAACACCTATAATCTTGGTTGGATAAATCACCCCATTTTTTCGTAGAAGACCAACAATCCACTAGTGTAGCCTTAACCACATTATCAAAATTTTTAGAGGCAAAATCAATTCCAAGGGCAATCCTTAAATCAAAATCTACTATGAAAGCCTACTTTAGAGGAGAGCCTGAATGTGTTTATTCAAGTGACCACTTTGAATCAAGAAAAGAACAATAAGAGATTCGACTTCTTGGAAGCTTTTGTAAAGAGGATTGAGATTTAAGTAGGGCAGCTCACTGCTCAAATGCAAAACAAATAAAAGGGAAGGTTACCCAGTCAACCCAAACAAGCCCAAGCAGTTACTATTCTGAAAAGTGGTAAGGTGATTGATAATTATGTTGAGATTCTTTATAATCTATTTGATACAGTTAATCAAGAGGAAGAGTGCCTCATTAAGGAAAAAGATGAGCAACATAAGATAAGCAATGGGCACAACTCTTCAAGTCACATTCAGAAAGGTGAAAAACTTGGACAAATAACCAAAGGCAATAGAGGACTAAGACTGCATAAGGTGACTGATACTTATAGACCACCAATTCCATATCTAAGCTGCCTTACAGATTTAAAACAAGATGAGCAGTTTTCTTATTTGTATAACATCTTTTCTAAGGTTAATATTAATCTTCCCTTCTTAGATACGATCAAGAACATTCTAGCTTATGTGAAGCTCTTCAAGGAACTAAGCAACCAAAAATGAAAGTTTGAGCCAAACAAGAAGGTGATAGTTTTAGAAGGGGCAAGCGTGATTTTTCAGTAGCAGTTACCCCCCAAATTGAAAGATCTATGGAGTTTTATTGTGAGACTATCAGTGGGTAATGGTGATGATGTTAAGGGTATGCTTGACCTTAGAGTAAGCATAAACCTTATGTGTTATTTTGTTTATGTGAAATTGGATCTAGGATAGTTGAAACCCACAAACATGTGTTTGCAATTAGCTAATAGGTCAATCTCGTTACCCAAAAGGAATAATAGAAGATGTGTTGGTAAAGGAAGGAGGATTGACTGTCTCCGTAGTCATTATTGTCTTAGTTATGGGGGAAGTAAAAAAAACAAGAAAAAGGGAACACCATACTCTTAGGGAGGCCTTTTATGGCCACTACCAATACCTTTATTGATGTTGGAGTTATGTAAATATAATGCCCTGGAAAGCAAGTATATTTACATGTAACTTAATCTTCTTCGGTTACGGTTTTGTAATGAAAATATTTATTATTAATAAAACAAAAGAGTTTGGTTTTTATGAGCATTATATATCTAGTCATAAGCTACCGAGATTCTTTTGTAAGTAATATACATATATATAGAGATGTATGTGAAACATGTAAATTACAAGAATATAAAATAATAGATTTACAGTTGAATAATTAAGTTGGTCGCTTGATTATGGTTCAGACTGTAGTATTGCGATTTATCTCAATCTAAGTAAAGGAGTTTACTTCAAGGAAATGATGAATTTCATATCATGATAGTAGTCGACTATCGATAATGGCACTATTAAATGAATCTGGAACCAAGTATATTTTCAAGAATAAAGTAGGTCGTTACTTTAGTCTTAAAACATACATTTTAGCATTTGCTTATTATGGACTACAATTTTGATGAGTGGTGTGTTAAGTCAAAATGACTTCACGTCTAATAATTTTGGTGAAAATCAAATAATAATAATAATAATAATAGAAATAGATGAACTGTTTTGACAAGAAGAAGCACGGGAAATCAAAAGATACAAAACATAGAAGGAAGAAAACACAGAAGGAAGAAAACACAAAAGGAAGCAAAACACAAAAGGAAAAAAACACAGAAGGAAGTAAAACATAGAAGGAAGAAAACACAGAAGGAAGCAAAACATCGAAGGAAGCAAAATACCAAAGGAAGAAAACACAGAAGGAAGCAAAACATCGAAGGAAGCAAAATACAAAAGAAGAGTAAAACACAGACGATACGAAGATGAAGACATGATAGTACGTCGAACAGTTAATCAGTTAGAGTTAGTTACAGAACTCAACTGAATAACAATTTCTACAAGAAACAAGAAACTAGAAGCAAGAAGCAGTTATCAAGAAGCAGTTGAAGACGAAGGCTATAAATACAAGTCAGAGTCGAAGACTGAACGAGTTAGTGATCAAGTTGGTGAACAAGTTTTTTTAGCAAAATTTTGTATTCATTATGCGAAACACTAGAGCTATCCTTACTGTAACAAAGCTCGCAATATCTTTCTAGTGAGAGAAAGGAAAAGCTGAGAGCCTGAAGAGGTTAAGAGAGTGAAAATAATACTTGGTGTAAGATACTTGAAGAGGCTCTGTAGAGAAAGAATACTTGTACATTTGGTTAAGAATAGTGAAATCTCAGAAAGAATTTTGAGGACTGGACGTAGCCCAAGGTTTGGGGTGAACAAGGATAAAATCGTCGTGTCTAACTTCTAAACTTTCTACTTTAATTTCTATTGTTTTTATACAAGTATATAGAAATTAATTGCGACTTAATCACATATATTTTCATATAAACATTGTGATCTTCACTTAATTGCCTTAAAAAAGTTAGTTTTCAAAGAAATATCAAAGGGGCTTGTATTCACAAAAAAGGATACACAATTCAACCCCCCTTCTTGTGCATTTTGTATAGTGTACATAAAGACTATACTAACAAGTGATTTACTTTAGTTAGTATCAGAGATCGGTTTCTAAGAACCACCATTACAAAGTGAGGACAAAGATCCATGGTTGAATCATATGTTTTTATAGCTGAAGGCGCCTCCGTCATAAGACCTCCTGCGTTCAATGGTGAAGATTATCATTATTGGAAGGACAGGATGCAGCTCTTCATTGAATCCACACACATTGATCTTTGGGAGATTATCAAGAATGGACCGTACATACCAATGGATGATGAAGGGAATGCCATTCCACATACCATATGGTCAGCTGATCAAAAAGCTAGATTCCAACTAAACTCAAAGGCCAAGTTCTTTCTGAGTTGTGCCTTAAGCAAAAGTGAATACGATAAAGTTCATAGATGCGACATTGCAAAGGAGATGTGGGATACTCTATCCATAGCACATTAAGGCACCAACCAAGTGAAAGAGTCCAAGATAAGCACTCTTGTACACCAGTATGAGCTATTTAAAATGAAGGAAGACGAGTCTATTGATCAGATGTTTGGACAATTTCAAACTATTGTTAATAGACTTAAAGCTCTTGGGAGAATCTACAATAATGACCATATTAGGAAGATTCTCAGAAGCCTGCCGAAAAGATGGAGAATTAAAGTCACTGCAGTATAAGAACCAAGGACTTAAGTATATTAAAGCTTGATGAATTGCTTGGTTCTTTGAAGATACACGAGGTGGAGCTTGATGCAAAAGATAAACCTAGATGGGACAAATCTATAGCATTAAAGGCTGGACAAAAGAATCACAAGACTCAAAAAAAGAGAAGTTCATCATCAAAAGCGTTAAAGATTGAAGAAATCAAGAATGACGATACCAGTGAATCTGAACAAGATTCAAGCGAGGATGATGATGAATTATCTTTTATTTCAAGAAAGATCAGACGAATGTCGAAGAAGAAAACAAAAGGAAACAAAGAGTTTTCTTTTAAGAAAAATAGCAAAGATGAAGGCAAGAATGAGAAAACATCTGTCATTTGCCACGAGAGCAACAAACCTGGACACTAAAAGTCTAAATGTCTGTTGCTGAGAAGAAAACCAAAGAAAAATAAAGAAAATAAGAAGAGCATGATGGCAACATGGGAAGATTTGGATTCGTCCGAATCTGATACTGATTCAGAAGCATAAGTTCAAGCAAATATATGCTTGGTAGCTGAAAAAGAAAGTGACGAGGAGATAACCTCTAATTTTAATGAATTATAATAAGCATATTTAGAGTTGTTAGAAGATTCACATGTTATACTTAAGCAGTATAGGTCATTAAAGAAAAATTTTGTAGAAAACTTGAATAACACGCAAGTGTTAGAGAGAGAAAACTTCTGCCTAAAGAAATAAGTAGATGATATGAAGAAAAGAGTTACTATAGATAGATCCGAGGAAATTAGTTAGCTGAAACAAAAAATTAATACTCTTTCAGTAGATCTATCAACTTTTACCGAAAGTACGAAGAAAATGAATGACATGTTTGGAAGATATAGACACCCTAATGATAAGAGTGGTCTAGGGTTTACTAAAAGCGATACTCGTCATAAAAAGAATTTTGTTCCATACAGAAAGAAGAATCACCAATCTTCTTATTATCATTCTATGAATTATTATAAGACTAACCCGAAATGACCCAAGAAAATATAGGTACCTAAGAAGAATATAATATCTACTACAGATCTCCTTTCTTAGAAAAAGCAACCAGCACCAATGGTATTTGGATAGTGGATGCTCGTGACATATGACGGGAATAAAGTCTATATTCCTAGATCTTCAAAATAAGAAGGGAGGATCGGTAACTTTTGGAGACAACAAGTAGGGAAAAATAATTGGAATCGGTAAAGATTCTTTTGCATCTATTGATAATGTTCTGCTAGTTGATGGTTTAAAACATAATTT
>JAOSBP010000009.1:8595375-8610598 GCA_027563825.1 Erythroxylum mucronatum
CACTATTTTTTCGTTCTGTCCTCAGCAACCAAACACATCTGTCCTCAAGACGGAGACAATTTTCTCTGTTCTGTCCATCATAACCAAACAACTCACTGTCTCCATTTTTTGTTTCGTTCCGTCTCCGGGGATTCTGTTCTGTTCCGTCTTCAGCTACCAGAGACAGCAACCATACAGGCAGTTAGTGTTGACAAGGGGCTCAACATAACTACAGGAAATTCTAAGCTACCTAGTTTTTCTTTAATCAACCAAATTCTGACGATTTCTTTAATCGTTAGAGGTGAAGACAGCATTCATTAGAGCAGGCACTATTCTGAAAAATTCACTAATGATTCATGTAGGATGCTTATAAGGGATCATGCACCAAAGCAGAGCTGGCCCTGGGCAGGGGTAGTATTGGATCTCGAACTTTTCTTAGAAGTTAGAACTATTGAATGAGAAATTTGGATAGATGCATGTTTTGGTTTGGTGTTTTTGGTAGATAAGAGACTTTGAAATGGGAAGAATTAAGGTGAAAGTTAGAAGTAAAATGAAAGTAAAAATGAAGTTGAATTTGTGTAGTAAGTTGATGAAGGGTATGTATATATGTGTATGTTCTGTTATTAGTGTTCATTATTAATCATGAACTATAATTTCTTTATGGATGATATTGATTTGAAATGGAGTTAAGAATGAGGAGTAAATGAAGTAGAAAAGGTGACCTTGGTATGATTTGTGTTAAGGAAAGATTTTTTGAAGCAAAATGGGTAGTTGATCTGGAAAATGTTTACTGAGTATGTTTCAGTCTTTTAGCCACAACTTTTCCTCTAGTTATCTGAATGAGATGATTCTTGATTTGGATTAAATTATAAACATATGGCTACATTTTTTATGAAGACATCGAATTTAAATTCAGTCATTAAGAATCTCAATATTTGTCATGAAGTTGAGAACTGGGTGCAGTACATTGGTCGAGGAATGTAAAATTCATGTTCTGACTTCAGGGAAAATTTTGGATTTATTAAGATATAATTAGGCAATGTTTCCTTCTATAAAGTTGTAGGTCTTTCTTTTATCTTTCTAACGGTATATAGTATGAAATTTTTGGACATCTGAGTTGAAAGTTATGATCCTTATAAGGGAAGATGTTCAAGAGTAAAGTTGTATCATCTGTAAAATTGTATGGTCTGTGATGACGTCATATGGTCTATGATGATGTCACATAGTCTGTAAAATTGGATGGTCTGTGATGACGTCATATAGTCTGTAAAATTGTATGGTCTGTGATGACGTCATATAGTCTGTAAAATGGTTGGTTTGTAAAATGTTTGGTCTGTAAAATATTTGGCATGTAAAATGTTTGGTCTGTAAAATGTTTGGTCTGTAAAGTTGTATCTTCTGCTTTTTGCTTCTTTTGTGTTTTGCTTCTTTTGCTTTTCGGTCTAGTTTCGTCTGGTCTATTGTCTGGTCCATTTTCGATCCTTTAGACGATAGAATCTGTCCTAGAGGTCTTCATAAAAGTTGTAGATCGTGAAGTCCTCTTTCAAATCATCCAAAGAACACTTTAATGCAATATCTTTATAGAAGGATATGGCAATTTTCCCAATCATGTATCGTCTGATGACGTCACTTCGTCTATAAATGACATCATATCGTCTGTTCCTATTTTTGACCCTTCATATGATAGACTTTGTCTTTGAGGTCTCAATAAAAGTTGTAAACATTGAAGTACTCTTTCAAACCATATAAAGAACACCTTGATCTAACATCTTTAGTGAAAGTTATGCCAATTGTCCCAAGATAGGTTCAATATGATTGAAGACAAAACCTTAATTGATTCTTTCGGCCATAAGCTTGTTATCCGACCTCCAATTGAAGTGAATCTTGGACTAATAGACTCCTAACACATTTCTTTTTACGTCTCCATGAAAGGTTATAGCTTTTGGTGTTGATTCGAAAAGGATTATTTGAATCAAAGTAAGAGTATGAATTGGATGTTTTACTAAACATACTTCGGTATTTTGATGATTTCTAGATAGGTAGAGCTCCAAATAAGATGATTCTTGTTTCAAAATAAACTAGAGACATAGAGCTGCAAATTAGCTGAAGGAAGTGAATTGTAATCAGTCCCTAAGACTTTCAAATTCTGCATGGAAGTTGGGAATAGTGTACTGTTTCAATCTAATAACAGCCTGAAAGTGTTTGTGGCGATACTTTCAGATTACTGAACCAAATTGAATGATTTTGGTGTCATTAGAAACTTAAGATAACGGGGAACAATTTTTCTAGAAGAAAGTGCTATGTCAGAATGTTCAAGGGTACTTTTGGCAAGGCACTTAGGCACAAAAGACATAAGGCATAAATGGAAGGGTAACATGGACTTTTTGGACTCATTAAGGGCATAATTGGAAGAAGTGTGGTCTTGAATTTTAAGAAGAGCGAAGGGAAAAAGAGAGAGTGTCATGAAGAAGAGAGAGAGATACTATGAGACGAAGAGAAGGAGATAAAGAAGAGAAAACAAGTCACGTTTTTAATTGTGTTAGCCTTTAAGGGAGAATTTGAGGTTGTTCAAGAAGGGAAAAAGGTAGAGGAAGAGAAGAGCTTCCATTTAAGCTAATGATCACTTCATTTGGTGAAGAATGAAGGTAAGAACATTTTCAATCTTTTGGATTTTTGAAAGAATTTTAGTTCATGAAGTTTAGAAAATGCTTGGGTTCAAGTATTCTATAACCAATTTTAGTGATTGTGCTTTGAGAGATTTTCAATTGAAAACCCTATTGAGTGAGATTTTTGTTATTGTATAAAAGGATCAAAAGAGGCAAGAGGAACAAGAGAAGAGGCATTGAGCAAGTCTATAAGCAAGGAAATCAAGGTGAGTACATGTTTATAATATAGTAAATAAGCCACTAATGTTTTCTTTGAATTAAGAAAGTTAAATGATGTAAATTGAATCATATGTGTTGCATTTATTATTTCTTGAATGAATTGAGAAATTGCTATATGTTTGTTATATGAATTGTGTTGATAATTTATGAAAAGGTTTTGAAAATGATTCTTTTTGAAAGGATACAAGTATATGAAATCAGGTTTTCAGAAATGATTTTTCGAAATATCTCATGTTTATGAAAAATCAAGTTTCGGAAAAGTGCCATTTTGGGCAACAAGTTGACATGTTAAGAAATATGTGTTATGTGGGTTTGTGGTGGTCCCCTAAGTTAAGTCACGTGCACGTTGACCAAATTAAAGGCTTCTCTCACCTGCCTGCTAGTGGCATGGAGCTCTTTCTTGGACTCCCATAAGTTCACGGCTATGCAAGACCATTATGTGAAAATGCGTAGCACGTTTTATTTTTGGATCCACTCGAACCATTTTGATATGCTTATGTACTCATGATAAGTTGACAAGAGTGGTGCATACATTGTTTACATATCCCAAACCAATCTGATGTGCTTATGTGCTTATGATATGTGAACAAGTTGATGCATTCATGGTTTGTAGTCTGAGATTTTGACCCACATGATGAACATTTTGAGAAACAAACGCTTTATGAACTCAATGAGAATTTTTTATGACAAGTAAATGTTTTCAATGGTTTTTGCTTATTTTTCCATTATAAACTGTTACCCACGAACTTCCAAGCTCACCCCGTTTCGGTCCCATCTTCAAGTGATAGCTAAGAGATCAAGTGATCAAAAGCCTAAGGGAATTTCTTCAAATTTGCTATTTTGTATTTTTGTAATAAGCTAATGGCGTGGCTTTTGATATGTAAATAAAGATTTTCAAACTCTGATGCTTTTGTAATGAAATAATAGATTGAGATAGTTTCGGTTGTATATGTTCATTTTGACTTCCTTGGAAAAGGGTTGAGTTAAAGTAATAAGTGTGTTTTGATGTTTGACTGTCGTGGGCATACCATCCTTATGGTATAATGGCTATCAATGGTTCGTAGATATAACCTTACAAGGATAATACGCTCATGTTTTATGATTTCGCAAGAGGTTGGGCTTCGGATTTAAGCGATACCCAACAGTTGTGGTATCAAAGCCTAGAATTAGGATCTTACATGGGCAACTTTCAGAATATGTGTCAATCGCAAGTGCGATTGTTAAGAGTTAGTGCTCATAGAATTAGTGAGGAGAATAATGATCTATCATAATGTGAGAAAATAAAAGTTTGAGGATATTTAGAAATAAGAAATATGGCGTAGTCCGATATGTTAGACATAGATTCAGTATTTATGGGTATGTCAACGAATAAGGTAACGAACTTTCATTGAGGATATGTACTTGAATTGATATGGGTGTGAAATGGTTTTCATGAATTGATTAAGAAAGAAATAGAGACATAAGTGGAAATGAAAAGATTTATGGTGTACAAGTAAAGAGGAATTGAAATGTTGAACTAGGAGTTAAAAATGATTGTTTAATTGGCGTGATAAGAGTTATGATCCGGTATAAGATTGTGTTAGTGACTTCGATATCAAAATGTTAAGATAGCTATGCGTTTATACTTCTAAATTGATTAAGAACGTACGTATGGAAAGTGAAACGAATGATAGTGATATATGTAGAAGTCCTCAAGGTTATGTCGACCAGTTATTAAGAGCACCTAGTTAAGAATGTGGTTACATTGATGAAGAATGTGATTGAGTACATGCGAGGTCTATATATAGATATGGTGTAAGAGATAATCTATGATTCCTATAGCAAAAACATGAGATGAATCAGAGTAACACGATGGAAGTATGATGTAGGTGATTATGCCGAAAAGATAACTACTATGGAGAAAATCATTCAAGAAGGTAAATCAATTACGAAATTGAAAGAAACCCGTGATGTATTGGGGAACAAATTAAGATTGTAGGATATTTGAATAAGCAACTGCATCGAAAGTTTTTGCTGAAATTAGTAGTTTGGAAGAAATTATTCGAGTGAAAGAGTTACTTAGGGGATTGAGGAAAGCATAAGACCGCATTGCCTCCAATTGTTTGATTATTTAGGTAAGAATTTTGAGGATAAAATTCTTTAAGGGGGAAGAACTGTTGGACCCCGAACTTTTCATAGAAGTTAGAACTATTAAATGAGAAATTTGGATAGATTCATATTTTGGTTTGGTGCTTTTGGTGGATAAGAGAATTTGAAATGAGAAAAATTAAGGTGAAAGTTAGAAGTAAAGTGAAAGCAAAAATGAAGTTGAATTTATGTAGTAAGTTGATGAAGGATATGTATATATATGTATGTTCTCTTATTAGTGTTCATGATTAATCATGGACTATAATTTCTTTATCGATGATATTGATTTGAAATGGAGTTGAGAATGAGAAGTAAATGAAGTAGAAAAGGTGACCATGGTATGAGTTGTGTTAAGGAAAGATTTTTTGAAGCAAAATGGGTAGTTGATATGGAAAATGTTCACTGAGTATGTTTCAGTCTTTTAGCAATAACGTTTTCTCTAATTATCCGAATGAGATGATTCTTAATTTGAATTAAATTAGAAACATATGGCTACATTTCTTATGAAGACATCGAATTTAAATTCAGTCTTTAAGAATCTCAATATTTGTCATGAAGTTGAGAACTAGGTGCTGTACATTGGTGGAGGAATGTAAAGTTCATATTCTGACTTCAGGAGAAATTCGGGATTGATCTAGATAGAATTAGGCAAAGTTTCCTTCCATAAAATTGTAGGTCTTTCTTTTATCTTTCCAACGATATATAGTATGAAATTTTTAGACTTCTGAGTTGAAAGTTATGGTCCTTATAAGGGAAGATGTTCAAGAGTAAAGTTGTATCGTCTGTAAAATCGTATGGTCTGTGATGATGTCATATGGTCTATGATGACGTCATATAGTATGTAAATTTGTATGGTCTGTGATGACGTCATCTAGTCTGTACAATTGTATAGTCTGTGATGACATCATGTGGTTTGTGATGACGTCATATAGTCTGTAAAATTGTATTGTCTATGATGACGTCATATGGTCTGTGATGACGTCATATAGTCTGTAAAATGTTTGGTCTATAAAATGTTTGGTCTGTAAAATATTTGGTCTGTAAAGTGTTTGGTTTGTAAAGTGTTCGGTCTGTAAAGTGTTTAGTCTGTAAAATGTTTGGCCTGTAAAATGTTTAGCCTATAAAATGTATGGTTTGTAAAGTTGTATGGTCTGTAAAGTTGTATCTTTTGCTTTTTGCTTTTTCTGTGTTTTGCTTCTTCTGCTTTTTCGTCTAGTTTCATCTGGCCTATCATCTAGTCCATTTTCGACCCTTTAGACGATAGAATCTGTCTTTGAGATCTACGTGGAAGTTTTAGATCTTAAAGTCCTCCTTCAAACCGTCCAAAGAACACCTTAATCCGATATATGTAGTGAATGTTATGGCAATTTTCCGAATCCTTTATCATCAGATTACGTCACTTCGTCTATAAATGACGTCATATCGTCTGTTCCTATTTTTGGCCATCCAGATGATAGAATTTGTCTTTGAGGTCTTCATGAAAGTTGTAGATATTGAAGTTCTCTTTCAAACCATAGAAAGAACACTTTGATCAGACATCTCTAGTGAAAGTTATGCCAATGGTCCCAAGATAGGTTCAATATGATTGAAGACAAAACTTTAATTGATTCTTTCGGCCATAAGCTTGTTATCTGACCTCTAATTGAAGTGAATCTTGGACCAATAGACTCCTAACACATTTTTTTTACGTCTCCATGAAAGGTTATAGCTTTTGCTATTGATTCGAAAAGGATTATTTGAATCAAAGTAAGAGTATGAATTGGATGTTTTACTAAACATACTTCGGTATTTTGATAATATCTGGATCAGTAATGCTCCGAATAAGATGATTCTTGTTTCAAAATAAACTAGAGACATAGAGCTACAAATTAGCTGAAGGAAGTGAATTGTAATTCAGTCCCTAAGACTTTCAAATTATGCATGGAATTTGGGAATAGTGTACTGTTTTAGTCTAATAACAGCCTGAAAGTGTTTGTGGCAATACTTTCAGATTACTGAACCAAATTTAATGATTTTGGTGTCATTGGAAACTTAAGATAACGGGGAACATTTTTTTTAGAAGAAAGTATTATGTCAGAATGTTCAAGGGTACTTTTGGCAAGATACTTAAGCACAAAAGACATAAGGCAAAAATGGAAGGGTAACATGGACTTTTTGGACTCATTAAGGGCATAATTGGAAGAAGAAGTGTGGTCTTGAATTTTAAGAAGAGCGAAGAGAAAAAGAGAGAGTGTCATGAAGAAGAGAGAGAGATACGAAGAGACGAAGAGAAGGAGAGAAATAAGAGAAAACAAGCCAGGGTTTCAATTGTGTTAGCCTTCAAGGGAGAATTTGAGGTTGTTCAAGAAGGGAAAAAGGTAGAGTAAGAGAAGAGCTTCCATTTGAGCTAAAGATCCCTTCATTTGGTGAAGAATAAAGGTAAGATCAGTTTCAATCTTTTGGATTTTTGAAAGAATTTTAATTCATGGAGTTTAGAAAAATTCTTGGGTTTAAGTATTCTAGAACCAATTTTAGTGATTGTGCTTTGAGGGATTTTCAATTGAAAACCCTATTGAGTGAGATTTTTTTTTTGTATAAAGGGATCAAAAGAGGCAAGAGGAACAAGAGAAGAGGCAATTTGAGCAAGTCTATAAGCAAGGAAATCAAGGTGGGTACATGTTTATAATAGAGTAAATAAGCCATTAATGTTTTCTTTGAATCAAGAAAGTTAAATGATTTAAATTGCATCATAAGTGTTGCATTTATTGCTTCTTGAATGAATTGAGAAATTGCTATATGTTTGTTATATGAATTGTGTTGATAATTTATGAAAAGATTTTGAAAATGATTCTTTTTGAAATGATACAAGTGTATGAAATCAGGTTTTCAGAAATGATTTATTGAAGTATCTCATGTTTATGAAAAATCAAGCTTCGAAAAAGTGCCATTTTGGGCAACAAGTTGACAAGTTAAGAAATATGTGTTATGTGAGTTTGTGGTGGTCCCCTAAGTTAAGTCACGTGCACGTTGACCAAATTAAAGGCTTCTTCCGCCTGCCTGCTAGTGGCATGGAGCTCCTTCATTGACTCCCGTAAGTTCACAACTACGCAAGACCATTATGTGGAAATACGTAGGACGTTCTATTTTTGGATCCACCAGAACCATTTTGATATGCTTATGTGCTCATAATAAGTTGACAAGAGTGGTGCATACATAGTTTACATATCCCAAACCAATCTGATGTGCTTATGTGCTTATGATATGTGAACAAGTTGATACATTCATGTTTTGTAGTCTGAGATTTTGACCTATATGATGAAGATTTTGAGAAACAAAGGTTTTATGAACTCAATGAGAATTTTCTATGACAAGTAAATGTTTTCAATAGTTTTTGCTTATTTTTTCATTATAAACTCTTACGCACGAGCTTCCAAGCTCACCCCCTTTCTGTCCCATCTTCAGGTGATAGCTAAGATATCAAGTAATCAAGAGTCTAAGGGAATTTCTTCAAATTTGCTATTTTGTATTTTTGTAATCAGCCAATAGTGTGGCTTTTGATATGTAAATAAAGATTTTCAAACTCTGATGCTTTGGTAATGAAATAATAGATTGAGTTAGTTTCAGTTGTATATGTTCATTTTGACTCCCTTGGAAAGGGTTGAGTTAAAGTAATAAGTGTGTTTTGATATTTGACTGTCGTGGGCACGCCACCCTTATGAGATAATGGCTATCAAGGGTTCGTAGATATAACCTTACAAGGATAATATGCTCATGTTTCATGATTTCACAAGAGGTTGGGCTCCGGAATCAAGCGAGACCCAACAGTTGTGGTATCAGAGCCTAGAATTAGGATCTTACATGGGTAACTTTCAGAATATGTGTGTCAATCGCAAGCGCGATTGTTAAGAGTTCGGGCCGATAGAATTGGTGAGAAGAATAATGATCTGTCAGAATGTGAGAAAATGAAAGTTTGAGGATATTTAGAAATAAGAAATATGGCGTAGTCCGATATGTTAGACATAGATTCAGTATTTGTGGGCATGTCAGCGAATAAGGTAATGGACTTTCGTTGAGGATATGTACATGAATTGATATGGGTGTGAAATGGTTTTTATGAATTCATTGAGAAACAAATAGAGACATAGGTGGAAATGACAAGATTTAAGGTTTACATGTAAAGAGGAATTGAAAGGTTGAACTAGGAATTTAAAATGATTGTTTAATTAGCGTGATAAGAGTTATGATCCGGTATAAGATTGTGTTAGTGAATTCGATATCAAAATGTTAAGATGGCTTTGTGTTTATGCTTCTAAATTGATTAAGAACATACGTATGGAAAGTGAAACGAATGATAGTGATATATGTAGAAGTCCTCAAGGTTATGTCGACCAGTTATTAGGAGCACCCAGTTAAGAATGTGGTTACATTGATGAAGAATGTGATTGAGTACATACGAGGTCTATATATAGATATGGTGTAAGAGATAATCTATGATTCCTATAGCAAAAATCATGAGATGAATCAAAGTAACACGATGGAAGTATGATGTAGGTGATTATGCCGAAAAGATAACTACTATGGAGAAAATCATTTGAGAAAGGTAAATCAATTACGAAATTGAAAGAAACCTGAGATGTATTGGGGAACCAATTAAGATCGTAGGATATTTGAATAAGTAACTACATCGAGCGTTTTTACTGAAATTAGTAGTTTGGAAGAAATTATTCAAGTGAAAGAGTTACTTAGGAGACTGAGGAAAGCATAAGACCGCATTGCCTCCAATTGTTTGATTATTTAGGTAAAAATTTCGATGATGAAATTCTTTAAGGGGGGAGAATTGTTGGACCCCGAACTTTTCTTAGAAGTTATAACTATTGAATGAGAAATTTGGATAGATTCATATTTTGGTTTGGTGTTTTTGGGGATAAGAGAATTTGAAATGGGAAGAATTAAGGTGAAAGTTAGAAGTAAAATGAAAGAAAAAATAAAGTTGAATTTGTGTAGTAAGTTGATGAAGGATATGTATATATGTGTATGTTCTCTTATTAGTGTTCATGATTAATCATGGGCTATAATTTCTTTATGGATGATATTGATTTGAAATGGAGTTGAGAATGAGGAGTAAATGAAGTAAAAAAGGTGACCTTGGTATGAGTTGTGTTAAGGAAAGATTTTTTTAAGCAAAATGGGTAGTTGATCTGGAAAATGTTCACTGAGTATGTTTCAATCTTTTAGCCACAACTTTTTCTCTAGTTATCCGAATGAGATGATTCTTAATTTGAATTAAACTAGAAACATATGGCTACATTTCTTTTGAAGACATTGAGTTTAAATTCAGTCATTAAGAATCTCAATATTTGTCATGAAGTTGAGAACTGGGTGCAGTACATTGGTGGAGGAATGTAAAGTTCATGTTCTGAATTCAGGGGAAATTCTGGATTGATCTAGATAGAATTAGGCAAAGTTTCCTTCTATAAAGTTGTAAGTCTTTCTTTTATCTTTCCAACAATATATAGCACGAAATTTTTAGACATCTAAGTTGAAAGTTATGGTCCTTATAAAGGAAGATATTCAAGAGTAAAGTTGTATCGTTTGTAAAATTGTATGGTCTATAATGATGTCATATGGTCTATGATGACGTCACATAGTCTGTAAAATTGTATGGTCTATGATGACGTCATATGGTCTGTGATGACATCATATAGTCTATAAAATTGTATGGTCTGTGATGATGTCATATGGTTTGTGATGATGTCATATAGTCTGTAAAATTGTATGGTCTATGATGACGTCATATAGTCTGTAAAATGGTTGGTCTGTAAAATGTTTGGTCTGTAAAATGTTTGGTTTCTAAAATGTTTGGTCTGTAAAATGTTTGGTCATTTCTGTAAAACGTATGGTCTGTAAAGTTGTATGGTCTGTAAAGTTGTATCTTCTGCTTTCTGCTTCTTCTGTGTTTTGCTTCTTCTGCTTTTTCGTCTAGTTTCATCTGGCCTATCGTCTGGTCCATTTTTGACCCTTCAGACAATAGAATCTATCTTCGGGGTCTGTATAAAAGTTGTAGATCTTGAAGTCCTCTTTTAAACCATCCAAAGAGCACCTTAATCCGATATCTGTAATGAATGTTATGGCAATTTTCCCAATCCTGTATCATATGATAATGTCACTTCGTCTATAGATGACATCATATCGTCTGTTCCTATTTTTGACCCTTCAGATGGTAGAATTTGTCTTTGAGTCTTCACGAAAGTTGTAGATATTGAAGTGCTCTTTCAAACCATAGAATGAACACCTTGATCTGACATCTTTAGTGAAAGTTATGCCAATGGTCCCAAGATAGGTTCAACATGATTGAAGACAAAACCTTAATTGATTCTTTCCGCCATAAGCTTGTTATCCGACCTCCAATTAAAGTGAATCTTGGACCAATATACTCCTAAAACATTTCTTTTTATGTCTCTTTGAAAGGTTATAGCTTTTGGTGTTGATTCAAAAAGGATTATTTCAATCAAAGTAAGAGTAAGAATTGGATGTTTTACTGAACATACTTCGGTATTTTGATAATTTTTGGATTGATAGAGCTCCGAATAAGATGATTCTTGTTTCAAAATAAACTAGAGACATAGAGCTACAAATTAGCTGAGGAACTTAATTGTAATTCAGTCCCTAAGACTTTCAAATTCTGCATGGAATTTGGGAATAATGTACTGTTTCAGTCTAATAACAGTCTGAAAGTGCTTGTGGCAATACTTTCAGATTACTGAACCAAATTGAATGATTTTGATGTCATTAGAAACTTAAGATAACGGGGAACATTTTTTCTAGAGTAAAGTGTTATGTTAGAATATTCAAGGGTACTTTTGGCAAGACACTTAAGCACAAAATACATAAGGCATAAATGGAAGGGTAACATGGACTTTTTGGACTCATTAAGGGCATAATTGGAAGAAGTGTGGTCTTCAATTTTAAGAAGGGAGAAGAACAAAAATTGAAGAGAAAGAGATTGAGTGTCATGAAGAAGAGAGAGAGATACAAAGAGAAGAAGACAAGGAGAGAAAGAAGAGAAAACAAGCTAGGGTTTCAATTGTGTTAGCCTTCAAGGGAGAATTTGAGGTTGTTCAAGAAGGGAAAAAGGTAGAGGAAGAGAAGAGCTTCCATTTAAGCTAAAGATCCCTTCATTTGGTAAAGAATGAAGGTAATATCGTTTTCAATCTTTTGGATTTTTGAAAGGATTTTAGTTC
Organism: Erythroxylum mucronatum; assembly: GCA_027563825.1. NCBI lineage: Eukaryota > Viridiplantae > Streptophyta > Magnoliopsida > Malpighiales > Erythroxylaceae > Erythroxylum > Erythroxylum mucronatum. The sequence goes on from JAOSBP010000009.1 coordinate 8,607,587, forward strand.
ATGGGATTTAGAAAATGCTTGGGTTTAAGTATTCTAGAACCAATTTTAGTGATTGTGCTTTGAGGATTTTTCAATTGAAAACCCTATTGAGTGGGATTTTTGTTATTGTATAAAGGGATCAAAAGAGGCAAGAGGAACAAGAGAAGAGACATTTTGAGCAAGTCTATAAGCAAGGAAATCAAGGTGGGTACATGTTTATAATAGAGTAAATAAGCCACTAATGCTTTCTTTGAATCAATAAAGTTTAATGATTTCAAATTGCATCATAAGTGTTGCATTTATTGCTTATTGAATGAAATAGGAAATTGCTATATGTTTGCTACATGAATTGCGCTGATGATTTATGAAAATACTTTGAAAATGATTCTTTTTGGAAAATATACATGTTTATGAAGTCAAATTTTCGGAAATGGTTTTTGAAATATCTCAAGTATATGGAATCACGTTAAAAAATGTGCCATTTTGGGCAACAAGTTTGCAAGTCATGAAACACATGTTATGTGGGTTTAAGGTGATCCCTTAAGTTAAGTCAAGTGCACTTTGACTAAATTAAAGGCTTCTCTCGCCTGCTCGCTAGTGGCATGGAGCTCCTTCATGGACTCCCACAAGTTACGGCTATGTAAGACCATTAAGTGGAAATGTGTAGTGCGTTCTGTTTTTGGATCCACCCGAACCACTCTGATGTGCTTATGTGCTCATGATATGTTTGACAAGATTGATGCATACATGATTTGTGCTATTATGAATTGTTTGACAAATTGAGAATTTCATGAAATAAGATTTTTATGATTTTTAAATGTGGAATTACTATGGTTATCAAAAGGTTCAATGACAATGAGTTTTATAAAGGGTTTTTGCTTGTTTCTCGATTATAAACTTGTTACCCATGAGCCTTCAAGCTCACCCTTTTTCTGTCCCATCTTCAAGTGATAGCTAAGAGATCAATTGATTAAGAGCCTAAGGGAATTGCTTCAAATTTGCTATTTTGTATTTTGTAATAAGTCAATGGTGTGGCTTTTGATATGTAAATAAAGTTTTTCAAACTCTGTTATTTTAGTAGTGAAATAATAGATTGAGGTAGTTTCGGTTGTATATGTTCATTTTGACTTCCTTGGAAAAGGTTGAGTTAAAGTAATAAGTGTGTTTTGATGTTTGACTGTTGTGGGCACGCCACCCTTGTGGAATGATGTCTAATAAGGGTTCATGGAAATAACCCTATAGGATAATATGCTCACGTTTCATAATTCACAACAAATTGGGCTCGGGACTCAAGCGGGACCCAACAGTCTTGGCCAAAAGTATAAAATTAAGTAAATTTTCCTTACACATGCATCATATGTAAGAGAAAATATTATTTATCCCTAAACTACAAGTTACCTAATTATCGGGCATTCCTTGTAAACAAAAATAAATGTTATTATCTTCTTGGATGGAAAATTCTTTTTGATAAAATATCATATATTATATCAAAATAAACTCAATAATTTTAAAGGATCAAGATTTCATGTTATTAAAACAATTTTTAATAACATTAGTTATCATATCACATGTTCAGACAATATTCATATAAGAAACTTGTATTTATTTCCTACACGTATGGAAAAATGAAAAAAATCTTATTGTACTCATCTCTTCCTTTTGGTTTTCAACGTATAATAAAGAAAAACAAAACCAAAGCAAGGCTACCTTTCACCATTGATGTACACCTTTTTCATTTTCATTTTTTTAATATGATAACAATTAGCTAAAAAAATTTAAAATTTTGTCAAAAGCTTTCACCAAAAGCTTTTAATAAGTGTACCGTGCATCATTTATCCAAATGCTTTTAACCAAAACCTTTTAAAACAACCTTTTATAATCCACTGAACTCTCTTCTTTTTAAACGTACAACATCTAGTAAATGCATTTAATGACTTTTTCATAAAAGGTTGTAACCCCAAGAGCTATTGTTTGAGTAAATTTGTATGGATTATGAGAGTAAAGGGAATGAGTTGATTGAAATGGAAGTTGAAAATTGAGAAATAAAGAGAAAAAGTGTGAGAATTTGTAGAATTAAGGAAAGTTGACTTTTTGATTTAGGCAAAATTTGAGAAAATAATCTACATGAAACTTGTAGTGCCTGTTAAAAGCTTTCTGTCGCCATAAAGTATGCAATTTTTTGATATCGGGATATGATTTTCCGAAGATAAGGTTCTTTTGCTTTATTTCTGAAAATGCTATTAAGTATAGATTTGTGTGTTCTATGCTTCGAGGCCACTCGTTGTGAGGATTTAGTCTGAATTTGAGTAAGTGATCTACATGAAAGTTGTAGCTTGTCTGTCAATCTTTCCGACGCTATAAAGAATGAAATTTTTAGATGTGGGAATTGGGAGATATGAAATTTTAAAGTTTGGAGTTGGTATAAGATGAAAATCTCAGGGCAGAAACTTTGAATGAAAAATTGACCTAGTTAGAGGTTGAATTTGTGCTTAATTCTTCATGAAAGTTTTAGAAGATGTTTTTATCTTTCCATTGATATAAAGTATACAATTTTTGGACCATGGAAAGTGGAGTTAAGATTTTTGGAAGTTTCAATTACTGTTTTGAGATGACAAGTAGGGGCAATAACTTTGATTGGGTTTTTGACCCTTTTAGAGATAGAATTGGTTTTGGAGTTCTTCATGGAAGTTGTAGAGCTTCCTTTTATCTTTCCATCAATACCAAATTGATCAAATTCCGAGTTCGGTATCAAGAGTTATGATTTTTGTAAAATTCAGTTACATTTATGTTTTTGAAGCACTATAATTTTGCTTATACTCCGACCCTTGTTCAATCTTTTGCTTATAATTCCTTCATCAGACATCCGATTGAATCGATTTTTGAAGTGTTGGATTCCTAGGAGTTTTAGCTACTTTATCATGGGGAATTATGATTTTTAGGAGATTAAATGGAAAGTGATTTGATTGAACCTAAGTGAGAGGATTGGTTAAAGGTTATGAGTTAGATAATTTTCTGAACATGGTTCAGTATTTT
>JAOSBP010000009.1:8640591-8658758 GCA_027563825.1 Erythroxylum mucronatum
AAAAAAGGGTAATCAAAATAATGACCTTATAATCAAAGTCCCTTACCAAACTCAACATTTCATTCCATACCCATTTCTTTCTTTTTATACCCACCAAACAAGCACCCCTTAAAAGTTTTCAGAATATATATATATTTATATAGGCGCCAGCATCTAGACTAAAATTTTTTCAAAATATATATATATATATATAGGCGCCAGCCTCCCAAGACTAAAATCTTGGATTCGTGCTTTGCACGGAACTAACGCAACCCGCATAGCTTGTTGTCTTCCTCCTACTTCGTCTTTTGCCATTATTCTCCGTCATCGTCCTCCACCATTCCAGTTGCCACAGGGTTGCCAGATGCCAACCGTGTGTTTTAATTTACTGTTGTGTTGGGACTTGTGACTGCTATTGTGTTCAATACTTGAGTGAATGTGTTGATTGTTGAAATATGAAGTTTTGTGTCATGCCTTACGTACACTCTCAAGTCTCAGCATATCATAAAGTCAAGTATGGAGTGAATTATTGTTTGTGGATTTGAGGATTATGGACATATAGAGTCAATTATTATTGTTTTGGAGCTCATTTTCAAAAAAAAAATTGTGTTGTCTCTCTTATAGTTTTGTCTATGTTAATTAAAAGTGAATGAAATATTATCCTAATAGAGAATGAAAGTTAGTAAAAAAAAAATTAGTGAACGAAAGATAAAAATTAGTGACAAAATCATCGGGAAGAACTAGTGACTGAAAGATTAAAATTATTTTATGCATGAATTGAGTTATATATTGTCACAAAGTAGTTCTCATAAAAGGATTTATAAATTGAATTATGTAATCATACAAAATGGATTAATTTATGGTTGAATTATTTCATCACATAACATGGGTTATATTTGTGAATTTTTGGTTAAATTATGTAATCATACAAAATAAGTTATATATAGTTGTGAGTTTATGTTTAAGTTATGTAATTACACAAAATGAGTTATAATTATGAATTTATAGTTGAATTACATATTCATACAAAATGAGGTATATTTGTGTTTATGGTTAAATTATATAATCATACAAAAAGAGTTATAGTTATGAATTTATAGTTGAATCATGTAATCATACAAAATGGGTTATAGTTGTAAATGAATTTAATGAGTTATAGTTATGACTTTATGGTTGAATTATATGATCTTACAAAATGAATTATAGTTATGACTTTATGATTAAATTATACTCATACAGAATGGGTTATAACTGTGAGTTTATGTAATACAACATGAGAATTTCTTTGATAGAATGTGCTTAAACATCATATTTTATTAAGAAATCATTTCCATGAAATTCACTTACATGTATATATCATATGATTGTTGAGAAGTTGTTTTCCCTCCATTTCTTCCTATTATTGCGCACAACTTTACTTTGATATAAAGTTATTAAGTTCATTTACTTTCATAGATAAATGAAAGGAAGTTTAAATATACGTGATAATTCAGCTCCTTTAGGAAGATTTGAAAATAAAGTGTAGGCTCATCCTTGATTGGTGACTATAATGAAATAAAGATTCATACCATTTATTAATATTGTAATAAATATTTGAAAGGAGGGGAATCACAAGACTAAAGAAACATTTAGCTCGTATAAAAGGTGATATAGAGTCTTATAAAAAAGTGAGTCATGCTTTGAAATAGCAAATGAAAACTTTGATTAAAGAGGAACAACATAAGAAAGATAGAAGGTAAAGACCGAACTATAAAATAGGTAGTAAAAATTCTTTTTGTGGTGGTCAGGATGATAATGGAAATGTTAAAGGTAGTAGTATTCCTACACAATAAGAAAGAAAATGTTGCATTTGATGTTAGAAAAAGAAGAAAACAAGTATCTAACTTTTTTTGCACTACATACAACTCTTGAAGCTTAACCTTCAATCCGTAATGCCTTACAATCTAAAGAAATGGCTCATAATGTGTACATGACAATGTCTAGATGGTGGTATGATTCAGGTATAGCATTCAATATTGCACAATCTTATTATTACCAGCCTATGATGAATGTTATTACCTTTTATAGTCTAAGATATAAAACTCTTTCAATTGATAATTACAAAGGTAAACTTCCAAGCATAACTATTTATGAAATAAATAATTATTTAGAAGAAAAGAACGACTTGAGCTACTTATGAGTGCTCAACAATATGTGATGGTTGGACAAATAGAAGATAGGAACCGTTTATCAAATTTTTGGTTTATTCTGCACAAGGTACAATATTTTTTCAGTATATTGATGTATCTAGCCTTGTTAGACATGTTGATAGTATGTTTCAGATATTTGATGAAGTTGTGAATGAAGTTGAGCTAGAAAATAATATTTAGCTTATTACTAACAATGATTTTGCTTACAAAGCAGCTGGAAAAATATTTCAAAGCAAGTATAATTCTTTTTATTAGACTCCATGCACTACACTTTGCATTTACCTGATATTAGAAAATATGGAACATGCTAGATACTTACTTATCATTGATGAGGCTATTCAGAAAGAAAAAAAAAAGTTGAATAAGTTTTTCTATAATTGTACATGAGTTTTGAATTTAACGAGAGGCTTTCACCAACGATAAAAATTTGTGTCATCCCATTATTACATGATTTATTAATAGTTTCTTATTGCTTTAATGTTTTTTTTCTAATGAAGAAAGAGTTGAGGTAAATGTCTACAAGTAATAAGTAGGTTGCATCTTAGCTATTAGGTATAATGTTGGATTGGAAGTTTCGATAATTATACTTAAAGATCATAAATTCTAGTCATAATGTCAATTTATCATCTGAGTTGTGAGTTTTTGATGAGAGTACTGCGTCTGGCTAATAGTGATGAGAAGACAACAATTAGTTATTTTTATGATGCCATAAAGAAGGTAAAGGAAGCAGTCAAGGTCAATTTTTAAAATAGGTCTTCTTCATACATACCTTATCTTGTAGTCATCAATAAATGATGGAAAATGCAATTTTACTCTTCATTATTTGCAGTTGAGGCATTTTTTAATTCGAGTGTCTATTTTATACTAAGCTGTGCAAAGAAAGTTAAAATTAGCAGGAAAATGCTAGTGACTATTATAATAATTGTTGCCCATAAGATAATGCAAGATCTTATAAACTCACAAAAGGAGGCTTATAAGCATGTTTTTATGATTTTGGAATGCCCATTGTTATTCGTTAAACAAACAAACTTAATTTCAATTATATTTGATGCATATATTAAATTCTATATATATAATATAACTAAAAAACTTTTAGTTGTAAATGTTGTTATTTTAAGTACTGATTCTAGTTGGTTGTATTCTATAGAGCGAACTCTTGTTGTAATATTTATAATTATAAAACTTTATTATTTTTTCTATTTAATGTTTTAATGTAATTACTCTTTATTATATGAAATTGTAATATTTTGAATATTTTATATTATTATCATCATCATTATTTCAAGTTTCTATTATTATAATTTTTAGAAATATGGTTGACGTCAAATAAAAAATTATATATCACAACATATTAAGGAATTATTTTGCAATTTTAAAATAATTTAATGACTGTTTATAATTTTTAAAAATTACTTACAAATTATATATCACAACATATTAAGAAATTATTTTGCAATTTTAAAATAATCTAATGACTGTTTATAATTTTTAAAAATTACTTCCAATGATAACTAGTATTGGGCGGCAAACCAAATCTGATCAGTAATATCCAATATTTAGCGATACTCATATTTATAACAGTGAAAGAAACATGGTTCCAGTCTTTTGAGGACACAGGCTGCACTGTATCAGGTAAAAGGCAAAGAATAACAAAGGGTTCTGTGATCAATTTATCAGAGCAGTGAATGGGCAACAAATTAGACGCCAAATGGTGAAATAAACCCAAACCTAGCTGTAATTTACAGGGACAAAAAGACAAAACCAATCCCCATGTAGCCCCCACCTTCTCTGCCTGAACTTCACGTGACCCTGACTCCGAGTGAGTCCAATATTACAAGAAAAGAAGAAAATCAATTATATAATATTATAGACGTATTCTGCACACTGAAGAGCCTAGTGCCCTGGTAAAACAGAACCCAAAATGATTAGGGGTAAAACAGGAAATCCGAAAATGGACCAAGCAAACAATGGCAATGGATGGGAAGACGACCGGGCTTTCTCGAACTGAAGTGAATCAACGGCCAATGGCATGTTCTCTTGATCGGGGCTACACTTGGACTGGTGAGGAGGGTATGCACTATACATGATCGCCCGTAGCACCGCGGAAACGGTGGGTATATAGGCCGTTTTGTTTCGTGCGAGCAACCATGTTAGACCCATTAGCTGGCAGTCTCTGTTGAACATTTTGTTTGCTCTGTCCTCACCGTCGCTGATGCTTTTGTCCGCCGACGTACTATTCTTGTTGCTTGACTTGAGCTGCAGTTAAAAATTTAACAGGAGTAAAGTTTTGATCTTTCTAATAAATAAAATTGATATTTGACCAAAGAGGAAAGCTTATGGGGACTGAAATCTTGTTGAAGAACCAGATTGCTTGCATTGTAAAAGGAAGTGAATGGGAAGTTCTTGGGGCACACGGTCAGGGTCCTTTTCAATGGGTCTACCAACAAATGATTTCTTGGTTTGGTTTCAAGAAAAAAAAGAAAAAGAATATAGATAGAAGACACCCCCCATATTCCCAACCCTCTCCATTTCACTTTCATACCTCCAGCGACTAACTTCTGTGACTCACTACTATCGCGAGGCAATACATTCAGTAACAACTTGTGCAAAGGTTGAGAACGAAAGAAATGAAACCCTTCAAGAACGCGCATCCTGTTTCATTTATAGGACTTCCAACCTCGGATTAGTTGGTAGACCAAACAAGAAATTAAACACCCAGCACAATAAATGCAAATGCCGATTCTTTTTCCTTTAAACAAAAAGCAATAAATGTAAAAGTCATTCTCAGAAAACTGACCTTTTGGAGGGCACCAAGGCACTTAGTACACCCTGCGTACGAGGAATTTTTGCAATTCTTCTCCAAATTCCTAACTGCGGCAGTGGGCGTGGCATTGTGAAAACCATAGCTGACATTGAATGCTGCAGGACAACTCAGTGAACTTATCTGATGAAGCCTAATTCCACAGAAGCACAGTATAGGATCGCAACTTGCATTTGGTTGCGGTAGCTTCACGTTTTTGCTTAACAGCGCACTTTGCAGCGAATTCACACACTTTTGCGAGTCGTCGGGCATCATCGGCAGGTCAGGCTCCGCCGTCGCTGGAGCTGGAGCAGGCACTTGCAAAGCAGACCTGGCATGGGCAGCGAAGAGCCACGCAGCTAACACTGGACAACACCGGCTCCGGTCAAGGTCTCTGCCGCATGCGTCGTTAACGCCGCCGAAGAGCTCGTTTGATAGGTCCAACTGGCACGTCTGCGACTCTGTTTGCACGGGAAACGCCGGGACCGTATTAGAGGAAGAGAACTCGCCAGGTTTTAGCGGCTGGTTTTGGCCTGAGACTGGCTCGGCTAGTAAACCAGCGTGAGTGGGACTAAAAATGGCAGAGAAGAAAATGACAAAGAAAAAAGTAAGAGGCTTTGACAGCATTTCTCTTTCTGTTTAGTTGAAACAAGAGGGGGATTGTCCCTTTCTTCTTTCGATTGTTATGAGTTAATGATGATGTTTTAAGACTATGTTTGAGAAGAAAGGAAATGGCAAATGGGGATATTCCCTTCCCTGTGGAGTTGTGGAAAAGTGGGGAAAGGAGGAGAAAAGTAAAGATACAAGCTTTGAATCTGCTTTAACAAGAAGGGTTGTTGGAAATTATTGAAGATAAAAGGAGAAAGATGGATTCAGGAGATATTCAGAGAAAGTGGTTAGGGTGAACTTTACATTATTTTTTTAACGTCTGAATTCTAAAAGATTGGGTTTTGCCTTTGGTACTGACAAAGGAAGAAGAAGCTATCAGTGGAGTGGAGAAGACCTAAAGAGAATCAAAGGAAAAGGTGGTTGTGATTGTGGAAGATGAGTTGGAAGGAAGTGTCTCTAGTGAGGGGTTCTCGTGTCTCTCTACTCTCTCCGGAATCACCTATCACGGATCTATCGTCCACATGATAAAGAGCAGCGCAAAGAGTTCACTGGGCCCAAGACATGACAAGAGTGGCAGTATAGAGACGGGATAAGTCAAATAAGTGTGAATTGACGCTCCAACCTCACGCTATATACACAGGAAATCACATCTGACAGAGGAACATAGTAATTTTATTCATTTGGAATTTGGAAAACGAAGAGATTCCATTCCACATGAAAGAAAAATCAAAGGTCGAGATGGACGTTGATATGTCAGGCTGTCTTAGAATTTGGTAGCGTAGGGTTCACCACTGTTTTTTAATTCTTAATTAATACATAATTCGATTCTTCCTGTCTTGTTAAGCGATTATGTTAAGGTTATTCTAATTTTGCTCATTTGTAGCTCTAGCAATGTCACACCTACCCCTTAGTATTCCCCTTATTCTAAATAATAATTAGCATGGATGTATTTTTCCGGTGTTCGGAGTGTACACAAGCAGTTGTCTATCTCCTTTATTTTTGTCTGAGTTAGTGTTCACCGTCTGCATTTCACATGGATTTCGCCGCTTTGGTTTTGGTGGAACACCCTGTTTTTAGTTTTATCCGGCAATTTCTTGTTCTCGCCGTGCCTTACTTTTGAGTGTTTTTTGTTTTTCTCTTGGCTTGTTTATGCTTGTTAGTTCTTTTGGCTTGATGTGTCTGTAGTGACACTTATAATTGGACGTTTTGTATATATTTATTCTTTCTAATTTATTACTCTGATTTAAAAAAAAAAATTTAACATGAAAGAAAGATAGTTGCCATCTTAAATCTTTTCTAACTGTACTTTTAGATTATTTCTTGGTACACGTTTATTTCTTTAGCATTTCTTTGTCACAAAATGTCTCAGGTCATGCCAAATTTTTTTTTTGTCGAGTGTTGTCAACATTTTTAGACACTTGTCAAGAATAAGATTGAAATTTGCAAAACGAAATCGTTACTCTACGTTAGTAAAAAAAATTAAGAAAAGTTGTAGTGAGTCATTTGTAAAATAGAGAAGCTGTTAAGTACATTATGTTTTTTCTTGAAAAATAAAAAATTGTATTAACTAAGCTTTAAAGCAAAAGAAAAAAAAACAATATTCAATTGTTAAGCCCTTTAAAGGAGAAGCACCAGTCTAAGAATGTTGGCTATATTAGCTCAAGCCAATTACAAAGACTAAGAAAGTTACAATTAGCAATTAGCTATCTACCATCTAGCTAGATCCCTATTGATCTTCATTTGGGTACTGATTGACAAGTGAGCTTTCTTAGCCATTAGCATTTCTCTAATCTAGAAGATAGTAATGGTTGTCATGGCATGCTTAGTATTGGTTGTCATGGTATGCCTGTATTCTAGGGAAGACAAGGAGGGAGCTCTAGTGTACATGGATATTTCTCAGGATGGATACAATTAATTGTAACCTACTAGCCATTGACAAGGTTCTATTCCATCAAGAGTTAACCTTGCATTTAATAGATTCTAACAAAGGTAGGCAGTCCACATATCTTGATTTCTTATTAGTTATAAGAACACTATGGTATTTAAAAAGAGCATAGTGTCATTTAGTCTAAATATGGAGCTAAAAAGTTTAATGTTCCTAGAGTTACAAGAGATATAGAGCTTACTTTTATCCCTGTTTACTTTCAAGCCTAAGTGTCTTGAGGGGAGCTCACTACTAGGTTACGGGAAAAGGAGGGACTATACCACAAAACAACATTCGATCTTCAGCAAAAGCTAAGTGAGATATTTTAAATCCACTACACTTAGATGATACAAAAAATTGTCACTTGTATCTATACTGAACTTAAGCAATCTAGAAAGAACTTCAATGGCTAAAGTAAATAGGTACGGAGATAAGAGGTCTCTTTGTTTGATATCTTTAGCCCTATTGAAAATTTTGTAAGGAGAACCATTCACTAGAATATTATAAGAAACTGAAGCTGCACATGTTTGGATCAAATATACAAATATTTTGAGGAAATCAAAAGCCTGAAGGCGGTGAATTATAAAATCCCAATTAAAGGAATCAAAGGATTTAGTAAAATCTACTTTCATTGAGCAACTCCTAATTGATACCTTTGTGTCATAGTCTTTGAATAGCTCCTGTACTAGTAGAATATTGTCCCCATTGGACCTTCCAGATATAAATGCTCCCTGACATAAACTTGTGAGTAGTGGCTATGCTGTCGCCTGCAACCAAATATAAAAGAAATCACTTCCGTTAAAACAAATTAATGTAATAGCGGTAAGCGAATATCGTTCCCACGAGGAATCTCTAACAGTAAAGGTTAGCTAGTTCAAACGAAAATAACGAGGGGGGTTTTGTCACAGCGATAAAAATAAAAGAAAAAATTACAAATCGAAACCATAATTAAATTGAAATCAAAAGAAATAATAAAATAAACAAACTCTAAAACTGGTCTTTTAATGAAATTAACAAAATCCCTAATTTAAATTGTGCAGAAATTTAAAGACAAAAACCAGAAAATTAAATTAACTAAAAGCACCTAAATCTATGATTAAACTAATTAGAATTGCAAAAGAATTAAACTATGACAATAATTAAATAACCATGCGGCAGCCTAGGATGGTTGTGCTGTGCGTTGATATGTTGAAATAATTGAAAAACATGGAAAAAGGAAGACCCAAATTGCGGCAGTACAAGGAGAGGAGAACGTGACACTGTTTGAAGAAAATCAAGAAGATTGAACGACGATAATGAGGCTAGGCAGCTAGGAGAAGAATGGGATATGCGACGCTGTTGAAATAACAAGGGATAAGAAGAAAATCAACTGATTGGAGAAAACAAGAAGAGAACGTGCCGCCAATTGCTGGAAAAATAAAGAGAATTCCGATGATCAATTCTAACCTAACCTAATCTACCTTCTATTCTACGACTCTCCCCTTAACTTTAAACCCAATACATATATATATAAAAGCTGCGGCAATCACGTCATCTTCCTAATTAAATTCAATCTCTCCATGATCTTGATCTTGCTTTGTTCAGATTAGGTTGGTCTTTCAATTTCAGTAGAAGTCTTCTTGAAAAGAAGTCCAGCAGATATTGGACAGTTGTGTTCTAATAGGAGACATTTCCTAAAAATTTGCAGATTTGGAATTTTGTCCATATTTTTCCTCTTTTCGATCATTTTTCGTCTTTTTGGTGTTGACAACCACCTGTAAACATTTAACAAATAATTCCATTAATTTATGAATACCAATTTAACAAATCAATAAATATTAAGTCCAAAATATTTGTATTTTAAATGACTTAACAAGTAGCTTAAGAGCTTCCTTGAGCTTGTTAGCTAGGAGTTTTAAGATCACCTTGTAGATGGTATTACTATGGGACGATAATCATGTATAGAATTGATGTTCTTAGTCTTTGGAACTGGACAATCATGGGTCTATTTAGCTCTCTGAGAAGATTTTTCTCTTGAAGAATTCCTAAACTTTATCAATTACTAGGCCCCCAAGTCAAGCTCCATATCTTTTAGAAAAAGAATGCATTTAATCCATCTAGCCCAGGTGTCTTATTTGGATTCAAACTGAACAGCACATCTTTGATTTCCAAAATGATATAAGACTTGTTGAGGTTGGCTTTCAAGTCTTGGATCATGGAGTGGTGTATAAAGAGTTTCAATTCTTCAAGTGAGGAGTTACCATTCATCTTTTGCCACCAGATGTTCTTGTAAATATTGAATGTAATTTCACTGATTTAAGATATATCCCTGCATTGCTTATCTTATTTATCAATCAAACATGTCATCTTCTTCCTGTTTTTCTGAACCATGATGGAACTAAAGAGAAAGTTAGACTTGTTATCACCATTACTAAGCCAATTAACCTTTGCCTTCTGCTTCAAAAGTGAGTTATAGGCTTGAAGAGCCTTTGGATTAAACCTTAAAGGACTACCTTTCTAGAAATTTTAGATCCTAATTAAGAGGGTTTAAGCAAAACTCATTCTAAATCCTTCTCATAGATTCCTTGGATTCTTGGAGACTTATGCTACTAACTAAAGAGATCTTGAGCTAAAGGTCATTTAACCCTTACTTTATAGCTTTTAACTTATTCATAAGTTGGATTGCTTACATCCCACTATATTTTGATTCATCCCAGTACTTACAATCTCCTCAAATCCATCCTTTTGATGTTATAAAATTAAAGAATCTAGAAGGTGCTTTAGGAATTAGAGAGGAGATTGGATTTATTATTTCAATGTAGAATGATTTAAAGCTAGACGAGCTCTAAAGTTAGCAAAGGACCCTGAAAATTGTCTTAGCTAAGTATCATTCATTGAAGCCTGATCCAATTTCTTTTTAATGAGCCATTCTCTATACTGGTTATTGGACCATGTGAAATGCATCCCTACATAGTTGAGATCCAAAACTCTTAGCTAAAAGGTCAGTTGACAAAGTTCATTAGTCATATTTTTTAAATTGACTCTCACTCCCTTAGCTTCATTGTAGTGAAGGACACAATTTAAATGACCAAAAAGTAGCCAGGATCCTTGAACCTTATGCTAGATTGGCCTAAGGTCTTCTGATGATTTTTGACTTTAAAATGCTAAGTTAGCTGCATATATGATATAGAACTTAAAATAGGCATTACACCATTGAAAATAACATTTAAGATGGACTAGTTGTTAGTATAATCCACAATATACATACAAAAAATAGAAGGGTCAAACAACACCACAAATCTTCCATTGAATTGGTAGGAGTGGCTAGAAAAAGAAAGACACTCTAAACCAAAAGAATTCAAGCTTAGTTGAAGCTTATTAGCTTTTAATTTTGTTTCAAAAGACCTAGGAGTGCAGGCTTCCTCTCTAGGATTAAATCTCTTGTAACTTGTTATTTTAGAGGGCCATTTAGCCCTCTAACATTCCAACTTAAGAGTGACATTTATTTGGAGAGTTATTACCTCTAGCTTTGGCTTTACCCTCCTTTCTCCCTAATTTCCTCCATGAGAAAGTTTTACAAATTTAGGATTATTGAAAAGAAATAAATTTGAATGTTAACAAAAGCATGTTGAAGAATTAGAAATAAATTACATAGTTGAATGCCTAAGAGTTTATACTTTTACCTAAGACTTAAAATAAAGAAAAGGATATCTAAATTTGTGTCATAGAGTTTGAAATAAAAATGAAATGTCTAGAGCTACGTCATAAGGCTTTAAATTAAAATAAAATGCCTAGAGTTAGGTCTTAAAACTTGAAAATAAAATGAAATGCCTAAAGCTAGATTTTAGAGTTTGAAAAAAAAAATGCCTAAAGTTGAATCTTAAGTCCTAAAAATAAAATAGAAATGCCAAAAGTGATGTCTTTAGTGCTTTGGAAAATAAAATTCCTATATAGATGTCTTAGGGATTTGAAAATAAAAAACCTAGAGTAATGTATCAAGGATTTAAAAAATACAATTACTAAAGTCTAAAGGATTGAAATGAAAATGAGATGCTTAAAGTGACATTTTAGGACATAAGAAATAAATTGAAAGACTAAAGGCACATACTATATTTTAAGATTAAATGTTAAATGAATTTGGATATGATTTTCCTTCCCCAATAAAAAAACAAATCACAAAGTCAAAAGAAAATTTTAAATTACCCACAAGTAATAAATGCAAATGCATGTAAAAAATATTTTTTTTTGGTGTAAGAATTCATATTAGGTCTTTAATAACCGGTTCCTTTTTGTGAAATTTGTAAATCCCAAATCCATGTCTCATCATTGTGTATGTCACCACTAGCATAGATCTAGTTTTATCTTTTTTCTCTCCTATTAAACAACACTTCCTATTTTGAATTTATTATGTTTCATTTATACTTTGTCCCGTATTTAATAACTTTCTTATTTTTTATAACAACACCTAATTCCTTATTCAATGAAAAAATGTAATGCCATGAAATTTAAAATGTGTAATAGTACAGATAAATGGACATTCTCAAATCCACCTTCATTATCATTTTGATCCAAAATTTCTATATTAGAAGACAGATGCAAAAGAGTATTATGATGATCAAGCATTAGGAATTAGGGCATCAAGTCATTCATTTTGCCTATTGATGGGGGTTTAAAGTGACCTATTCTTCCCTCTTGATATTTTTCCTATAAACTTATTTTATGCCTAAATGTAACTATTATGCTTATATTTTGATTTAAGATGCAAATGAAGGTGTTAATGGAAAAATGAAATAATTAAGCAAATCTATATAATTTTGATATATTTTTTGAAAATATAATTTTGAAATTTTCTTAAATTAGGAATTTTTTTCTCATTCAAACTCCAATTGAGATGATTTAAGATAATATAGAAAGATTTGAAATACTTTTAAAGCTTTCATGTCTTTAGTTTTCATATATACTAGCTTAATCAAGGTCGAAATTAAGTTTGAATAGACAAAGGCATATTAGAGCCTATGTTGGCTAAAGACACTGAATTACACAATCTGGGATATTGTTAATTTTTTCACTCCAAAATTTGGATGCTTCTCATATTTTAAAAGCCATAAAAACCCTATTTTAAAGTTAGTTTTGAGTTAGATTTTTTGGTATTTGGGGGAGGTAGCCACATCTCTTCCTCATTCTTTTTTATGCCCTCTCTTCTTATTTATGGCCTTGTATGGCTATTCTTCTACGCTTGGTTGAAAGAAAATGATACCTTAGGAGTTATTAAACCATAAGATTTAATTTGTTTTTATGGTTCAATTTACATATTTTGTATCAAATTTTCTTTTGATTGTGTTGATTAATTACTGGAAAGGCCTACTAGCTTATTATTTGTTACAATATACTGCTAGATTAGGTATTAAATCCATAATGATTTAATCCCTCTAATCTACAAAGTAACTAGGGTTTAATAGAATGATGGGTTCAAAACTCTTAGATTTAGGGACACAGTTGTTTCCCTTGACATAGATATCTAAAATATACTAGGGATAAGGGTAATTTGCTAAATATGGAAGTTAGTTTGGGAGTTTCTATACTCTCTCATCTCCACTTGTTTAGCTGAATAAAACTCACACTGCACTTTAAAATTATTAAAATACATTCTATTCTATTTTCTTAAAGCCTAAACCTAATGACTTCCCTTTTATCTCAATTAGCATGACTCGTGTTAGTCCTTAATGGCACCCAAAAGATGGGTGAATTGGGTATTGATAAAATTTAAATATTATATTTACTATTATAGTATGTTAATATGTATAATTTGTAAAAGATAAAAGTATGATATAAAATAATAAATTTCAACAACGAACTTAGGAAATAATGTAATAAGTTTAAGGGAAGAGAAACACAACCAGATTTATAATGGTTCAGTTAAAAACTCTTGCTTAGGTCTACTCCCAAGACTCTTATTTAAAGGTGAATAATAGCCTTTGTATAATCATTTAAGGAACTTTAATATCACTTTAAGCTCCCCAAAGTATAATATACGAAAACCTTAAAGAAGCTTACAACTCAAAATGTCTCACTTTATGACTTTAATAATACCAAAGAGACTCGCTTACACAAATATATGGTAATAAATGCTTATAAGATACATAAAAACTTAGAAATATGTGTATAATTCATGCAAATGCATTTTCATAAAGGAACTAATGAGAAAATATATATTTATATGATTTTGAGACCCCTACTAGCCAATGGTGCCAAAAACTTATTATTTCAACATCTAGTTCCATCATACTAGTCAATTAGAAGGTTATATTAGTCGCTCAATGTGCATTTAATGTACAATATTCGCTAGCCATTGCATATTGGTTGACCATTAGGGCATATTTCTTGACCAAAGTGTCCCGTAAAGGGATATTGATTGATTATATCAGTATATTGGTCAACCAATATGTCAACAAACACCCTATAACATATTTGAAAAACAAAAAACATTCTCTTGATAAATGAAAAGACTCATGCAATGAAGTAAAATGAAAATTTTATATATGGCGAGCATTTAGGACCTTCAAATTAAGTAAAGTAGATTACAATTAACATTACAAATTATAGAATGACCTTAATGTGCCTTAATCTTCTTTTTCCCATGACTTGATCTTCACTTGAAAGGTTGTAAACTTCAACTTTCATTTATAATCTTCATGAACTATCTTTTTGATTTATAGCTAAATTTTGTTGTTATATTGCTTCTCATCAAAATAATTAAATAATCAGTAGTACTTATGTTTTTTTATCATCAGAATATCAATTGAAACCTCCTTTGATTCAATACCTAGTTATCTCTAAAGTATTTAAAAAAATTCTAAAGTGAGTTCCATATAGGTATGTTTTTGCAACTTTAAAAAGCATAATCCACCCTATATTATCTATATACATTCAAAGCTTTATTCGAATCCTATTATATCCAATCAAAGTCAATCCATACACCTATTGGAACCAAAAGGGTGAGATTTAATAATTTAATAATTTTTTTGAATGGTTTGGATGAGAAAATACTTGGAGCAGACGTTTAATAGCAGTGGAAGCTCAAATTTATCACAAACTTGACTGTATCTTATTGCTTAAACCTTTAATTTGCATAAATATGGCTTAGAACTCATTCATATGCCTTTTTTTAACATCTACTTGGTATTCAATAACTTCAAAAGTTTCAAAATTTCTAAAATGCTAAATTTCTTCAAGAAAGTTCCTAAATGTGTGAAAAGCATAGAGAAACAGCTAAGAAATCTAGGTGAAAATGAAGCTAGTATGACAAAATATTTATAGGTTTTGCTTGGGTAGGGAGTTGGAGTTGTGGGTATATGCAAATTTTAGAAAAAAATAAAGTAAGAGTTGAACATTTGGGGAGAAAATGGGTTTGATATGATTCTAAAATTTTTAATTCTAGTGTGACACCATTTGAATTCCTCCATGGCATCATATCTCAAGCTATTGAAGAGTTGGGGAGAAAATGGGTTCGATATGATTCTAAAATTTTGTCCTTAATGTATGCTAAACATATATTACTTTCATCATGATAACAATGCCATGGTAGTGACAGACATTTTCTCTATTCATACCACTACTTGTTCCTTAATATTCATATACAAAACGTCAGAACTGGGTTTCTAGGTCTCTTATACATTTCTCTCTCTGTTTCTCTCGTTTGTATAGCACTAACAATCAGGTCATTTGGACTCCTAACTCATGAGATATAGATAAAATATCACAAGCTGCTCCAAAATAGGGGCAACATTAGGTCACCATTTTCGATATAAATTTCCAAGGTTATAGAGCTAGAACTAAGTTAGAGTCCCTTCTAGAGATGTTTATCTCTATGTCTTAGGTTTCATATGAAACTAAAATCACACAATTTGGAGGTCTGTAGGATGAGTTACAACTCAAACAATATGACTGGTTTAACCCATTCTATACAAGATAATCTCTTGTCATATTCAACCCATTTTATACAAGATAATCTCAAAATAACACCAAAACAGCACCAACCCATTCTATACAAGATAACACCAAAATAGCATCAACCCATTCTATACAGGATAACACCAAAATATCACCAACCCATTCTATATAAGATAACACCAAAATAGCACCAACCCATTCTATACAAGATAACACCAAAATATCATGTAGTGTCCTATCCACTACATGATAATCTCTTGTCATATTCAACCCATTCTATACAAGATAACACCAAAATGGCACCAAAGTATCATCCTAGCAACCATTTCACATACAAATGAATATTTTTAAACATTCAAATGTACATAAATATAGAAATTAACTAAGTGAAGTGCTAAAACTTAAAATTGGCAAAGTAGTTCATCTAATGCTTTTCCTTCCCTTCCTCTTTGGCTTTCCTTGAATCACCAAGTGAAAAATGATGGGATGAAGAAGGTGAAATGGAGACGAGAAAAATCTAAAGTTAAGCCATCAAATTTTCGTTCATCTCCCCTCTTCATATGCCTTTTCATGAATTTTCTAGTCCTAGATACATGTTTCAATCCCATCGGACCATATGTCACAATCCAATTGGACCAGGTGTTACAATCCCATTAAACCACTTGTTACAATTCTATTAGACCATGTGGTAAAATTATATTGGACCATGCGTTACAATTATATTGGACCATATGTTACAATTCCATTGGACACACATGCATTAATCTTATTGGTCCATGAGTTGACTTTAGGAATTGCATATTGGTCCTTCTTGTTCCTTTAATTCCCACATTGTCCTGTAATCTTATCAATTTATTTCATTCTCCTACGTCTTAAGTTTCTAATGGCATAAATTTCATGCAATTTCGTTAGTTATATCGGGAGTTATACCCTAAAAACTACAGGTTGTTCAAAAACAAGTACAATAGCAAGAACTCAACTTCAAAATAGAATTAAAAACTCTTAAAGATAAAATCAGATTTTGGTTCCTTAATGAAAGTTTTAGAAACATGTCTCTAATTTAATCTCCAATTGAAATTATCCAATTTGGAGGTCTATAGGCCAAGATATGGCTAAATTACAGAAGTCTTTTTAGTGGAACCTATCCATTCAATGAGGTACACATCCCAAATCGACTACCTTCAGTCTTATCATGCAAGAGCAACACAAAAATACATCCAATTTAACCAAAATCATCCCATTTACTTATGGAATACTTGTTTTATCAATTCACCTCACATCACATTCACAAATTTGACAAACATATCAAAAATTTCCATACATATTTTATGTCTAAGTATGTATGTCCATGCCGAAGCGAACAAATTATCTATTTGCCCTTGTCTTTTACATTAAGTATCATTATATCTCTTGCTAAGATATATTTAATTCATTATGTTAACTTCTTAATACACCCTATACATTCTATAATACTTCTAGGGTATATGATAGGGCGCTACAAAGGGCCCTAAGACGTAACTATTTGAATTGATCTTTTAATTTAATTAATTTCCAAGGAGTGTGCTTTAAACTCATTTTAGCTTTTATGCTTCCAAATTATACCTGAAACCAAATATGAACTAAAATGAGTATCTTAAGCATTTCACAATAATAATTAGTAAGTGTGAAGAAGTGGATGTATAAACAATTAAGTCAACGTCTCTCTTTTGGAATTGAATATGCTATTTTGTATCTAAAGTTTAGGATTAATGTATGAACAATTTAGATAGGTCTACTAGATTGTTTATGTATGGATTTAATGCCAAAACCATATTGCAATCCATAATTTTTGTAAATATAATTCAAATGTAGTAAATTAATGGTCGAGCATCATTAGGGATAACATAACATAGGTTAAATGACTTGAACTTATATGGTTGTTGCTTAGATTAACCTATTTCCTAATCCATAATGTAGTTGTCACACTAAATTTGGAAAGCTTATTTTGGGTTGTCTGATAGCTAAACGTAATTAAAGAGTTTGTTTTAATTATATACAACCTAAGGGAAAAATGGGATTAACAGAGGTTGTTGTTAATCTACATGTAATAGTTTCAAAGAGAGGTATGAGAAGAACATGATTTTGATTATGCACATTCATAAAGGTCGAGATTGACCCACAAACTGGATTCAAAACCTATTCACTAATCCTTGCACTTTTATATTATTTGATTTAATTTTTCTTCCATAGTTTAGTTTTAATTTATTACATCAATTGAATTCAACGAAACCCCCCCAATCATATACACCTATTCATAATATAAGCTAATCACACACTCTCCTCTCTCACCACTAATAAAAATTTAGTTTTGTAGAATTAGGTATTATTTTCAAGTGTGTTCAACACGGAAACACTTAAAAGAGAATATGATCTAATTGACGAATTTATATTGGTCTAAGAAAGTAGGAGTTTATAAATCAGAGTGAAGTCTTAGTGATGTGAGCAGGAGTAAGGATCTTGAGAAGATGGCGAACTCTGAGCCTATTGGAGGAGAGTTTAATGGAATTGGGCCCAAACTAATCGATTTAACTCAAATCCTTGGATCGGATATACTTGGAGTTTGAAGACACGAAGACTTGGGCTAATTAATGCTTCATCACTTAAGCCCAATAAGTTATCAAACCTATTTATTTAATTTTTGGACTTCGTTTTATTTTGGGCTTCCATGTATTTTAGCCCAACTCTTTATTATTTGACC
>JAOSBP010000009.1:8690474-8701834 GCA_027563825.1 Erythroxylum mucronatum
AGGTTTTTGCATAATGCTAAATTACAGTAGTAGACAATAAAAAAGACAAATAAAATATAAAAAATATAAACACAAAATAACTTAAAACTTTTAATGGTTTGTTAAAGACTAAAAACTAAAATCCCAATACCCAAAAGCAACAAATGAACTACGAGGAAACAAAATCTAAAACCAAACACCATTGTGTCCAATGTAAAAGAAAAATTGATACGATAGTAATTAAATAGAGAAAGGAAACAATCAAATTGATTTGATGTATTTAAGATGTCACACACCAACTCTGTATATTCTTATCTTAGTTAGCACTATTCACTAGGATACCTCTTTTGTAGGGCTTATTTTGAATCTGCAAAAGAAGAAAACAAAGCACAAGGTTGTCTAAAATTCATGACTAGATCTAGATAGAATGAAGGATACCCTGATTAGTAACAATAACACAAACAAATAAAAAAAAGTCAAGATCAAAGTTTAAGAAATTATCCTAGTAACTCCAGGGCGCAGGTGAGTAGGTAAGGGGCTCTCCTAGCTTAAGTTAGGTCGTGGGTTTGAACCCCCTCATATATGCAGCCGTTTAAAACTTGGGGCCAGAGCTTTGCCTCCCGTAAGGGACCTACCCGGCTCGAGCGGAGATTAGTCTGGGATGTGAACATGGCTTAAAGGTGCCGCCCATAGTTGAGACCCGCCCAGAACACTTCGTTGGAAAAAAAAAATCAAAAAAACCAAAAAACTAAAAAAAAGAAATTATCCTAGTACATACACAGCGATAAGAATATATACGAATCTCATAAAAAACTTCCAAAAGTAGAAGTAACCGATCTATAAAAAGAAAATGCAGGTTTGCTAAATAGATTGATCCAGATTTGAGGTAAGTAAACTAGGTTTGAATAAAAGATAAAACTCTCAACCAAAACCCGAGCAGCCAAGAGAGCGGAAAGAAAAAAAAAAAACAACCTGAGGAGGGAGAATGTTCATGGAAGAGTGTATCAGAAAAAAAAAAATGTTAGTAAACTAAAATTGAAAGAAATTATTCATCCATAATCTAAAGCACAACCGCAAAAAAACCCAGAAATGGAAATACTCATAAAAGGAAAATGAAAACCCAACAAAGAGAAAGAGAGATAATTCAAGAACCATAAAGGAAGAAGATGTTTACGCTAATGAGGGTAACCCCCCTGAAAGAACCAAGAACCGAAACATAAGAGCAAGATAAACTCAAATCCTCCACAAAACCCCAAGTTAAAATAACTCAAATCTTATCGTCACCGATCCACCACCACTCATCGAACTGGACGAAACCCAACTAACCCATCAAAATATACACTGAAAATAGGCTATCCCAACTCACCTTAACCCTCTTAACCAAAGAAGCCAATCAAACAAATTATTTATAAATTCATGTTTCTAAAAATATATGGTCTTCTTATCTATTAATTTTTCTATATTAAGAAATTAGCGAAATAATTAATATAGTATCATTTTAAACTTATTAATATATTACTATAACATTATATACATTAGTATAATTGAAATAAATAAAGTTTACTATGCATGAATTTTGAGACCATTTTTAATTAAAAAAATTAACGGAAGGATCATCGCCTAATTTTTCTTTTTACATACAAAGGAAAATGAAAATAGCTAAACTAGACCACGCATCGCACGACGGGACTCAATGTCATGACGGTCCCGAGTGAGAACATCCCGGAGGACCGGAGGGGGCGTCTGGAAACCATGGACGCCTGGACTGCGGTGACCTACAAGAGCTGCCAATTGATTGGCACATTGGTTGACTTCGCGGTGTACATGCTGAAGTCGCACCTCCCACTCCTAATGGAGAATGGCCCGGGTACCTGTCAATAAAACATGATTGAAATCAGTCGTAGAAAAGATAGAGGAAAGTAGATGTATGACCTCCAGGGCATCCACTTTTAAGATGACCCTGCGAAACCCTATATTCCAAGTGAGGTTGAGGCCAGAGTAGACTCCCAAAAGCTCAGCCATGAAAACATGATTGAAATCAGTCGTATAAAAGGTAGAGGAAAGTAGATGTTTGACCTCTAGGGCATCCACTTTTAAGATGACCCTGCGAAACCCCATATTCCAAGTGAGGTTGAGGCCAGAGTAGACTCCCCAAAGCTCAGCCATGAAAACATGATTGAAATCAGTTGTAGAAAAGGTAGAGGAAAGTAGATGTATGACTTTCAGGGTATCCACTTTTAAGATGACCCTGCGAAACCCCATATTCCAAGTGAGGTTGAGGCCAGAGTAGACCCCCCAAAGTTCAGCCATGAAAACATGATTGAAATCAGTCGTAGAAAAGGTAAAGGAAAGTAAATGTATGACCTCTAGGGCATCAACTTTTAATATGACCCTGCGAAACCCCATATTCCAAGTGAGGTTGAGGCCAGAATAGACCCCCCAAAGCTCAACCATGATAGGTGAGCTACGACCGATGTGTTGGAAAAAACTGCTACACCGTTAACCTTGACTGTCCCGAATTAGGACAGACGAGAGTGCGGGTGACATAGCTTAGATTTGTGCAAATTAGCGGTTGTGTTGACAGACAAAGACGACCATTATATCTCGTATAAAAAAATGTAAAAACTTAGCTTCACCAAGGATTACAAGATAAAAGTACGGGGACCATCAGAAAAAGAATTTCATAATTGACCTTTTCCCCTTTTCTTTGATGTAATAACACAACGAAGATTCCACCAACTTTCTGCAAAAGAGAAATTCAGAAGAAACAAGCTACATCGAGAGAATTGAACTTCATTACTTTAGTGAGAGGCCAAGTGGTAAAACCTTGTAAAGGCCTATGTATTCGTTTAAGGACAAAACAAAAAGTGTCAATCAGGAAAAAGAATGTTTCCACCATAAAGTCCTCTTCGACGAAAGCTTACAATCTACAATCCCCGTGGTTTCTTTTGTCTCGTATAGTTTTCTCTTTGACAAACTGGGAGTTGGGTGGGACCCTTATTTATGACAGAAAAAAAGGAATTAGGTATGTAACCTTTTCCTCTGTCTTCTTCAAAGTTATGCAACATTGGGATGTGATAAGATGCCCTGATTATAATAATTGAAATAATGACACTTTCAGCGGGTAAAGTAGCAAAACATCTGGGCCACGTCTTAGGCTAATACACTTTCGTGGTTAAATTAAATACGCATGATTAAATGAGCACATTTCGGAATTTGGGGCAACATGATATATGTTGTGTAATATATACTAATACACCTTACTAGTATAATGTACTTGAAGCTGATCAACTGAGTTAGGTTGACAACAGTATAGTTATTAGTTTATGAAATAATAAATACTTGAATTTGTGTCTAACGATTATCTAAATGCTGAGACACCTTAACAAAGTAATTTTATACTTACTGAGAATTGAGCTGAGATGTTAATCATAAACAAAAGGGACTTAATTTGTCTTCATTAAGAAACAGAAAGGATAGCTTGAGTGTAATGTGGTTGAAAGTCAAAAGGACTATTGAATCAAGTGTCAGCAACTTTTAAATTTAAGATTACGTAGGTTGTTATTCACTTGTTGAACAAGATTATACTCCCTCTTATTCAAAATAAAAGTCGTTTTAGAGAAATTTTAATTATTCAAAATAAGTCTGGTTTGTGACTTTTTATGCATGTTTATGATTTTACTTCCAAAATTACCCTTTAATTTCTCTCACGTCTTAATTACACAGATTATATTTTCAAGGCACTTCAACATGCAATTAATAAAGGTGTATCAAACATTTCATTAACTTTCTTAATAAGTGTCCATCCCTCTAAAACGATTTTTATTTTGAATAGAATGGAGTATTGTTTTACAATAAAATTTAAAATATTTTAAATAAAAATCTGTAATTATTATTTTTTAAATATACTTAAAATAAGGCATTATAAATGCATGAATCAAATATAATTTTGACTCGAATAATTATTGAAATCTCATTTCTTTATTTTAGTGCCTCCGAGAAATCTTTGAAAGTATTTTGCTTTTTTACATCAGTAAAGTTTCTTTTTTGTAACTATAAGATTACATATTTAAGCTATGAAAACAAATGCATGCATTATAACTTGGCAAATCACATAAAACAGCCCATATGATATACTTGATTATTCATCTTAAAACAGTCCATGTGATATACTTGATTATTCATCTTAGTTCCTGTATTTTTAATTCGTTTACCTTAGCACCTGTGTTTTTTATTCTCATTCAAGATACCTCAATTGGCTATTTTCGGACAAATTTGCCCTTAGATTGATTCCAATGACAAATTTGTCCGAAAATAGCCAATTGGGATATCTTGAATGAGAATAAAAAACACAGGAACTAAGGTAAACGAATTAAAAACACAAGGGCTAAGATGAATAATCAAGTATATCACAGGAGCTCTTTTATAAAATTGACCTTATAACTTCCTTCAGATTCTCGTAAAGCGAAGAGCTTACGCACTTGAATATATTAACTTAAAAGTTTCTAAATGAATTTTTTTCATCACTTCAACTATTTAGATGGTCTATTAGATTTTAATAAGTAAAATTGTAATTTTTACACTGAAATTCTAAAAAAATAAAATGGGTTTTAAGTCCAAAAAAATATTTAAAAAAGTTAAGGTGGAATCAAAAAAGCAAGATCGGACCTATCGAAAAAATTGAGTGGAAATTGACTCTGGAGTCCCTGTCACTTTACATGAATTGTATTTGTCTCTTAATTCAATAAGCTTTGAGTCCTTGCTAAGGCACACTTTCCATTTTATTCTATAAAACGCCTACATGTGGAGGTAACTTTGAGAAAAATCAATCGACACACGGCACACGAATCATTTGTTTCTTTCCGATTCATATTGAGTCGTCAAGTGTCAGCACGCGATTCTTTCACGTTAATGGTGATGTTCTCTGGCGCAATCTCATACAAATGCTTTGACCAAATGGTGTTAATTGGTGAGCATCATAGAAGCTTATCTCCTCTTTTTTCTTTTTGTTGAAATGGACAAAGACAAGGGGGCTAATGCCTAAAAAAAGTGACAGAAATAGCATTGTTTTGTAAATACTGATAAAGCCCTGACATTGAAGTTGCCCGTATATGTCAACGATGCGACGAAAAGATTCATATTTTGCTAATAAATTAGCGCACTGATTCCCTTCTTTGAGGATATGATGAAGAGAACAATCTTAATCTCTGTTCAGCGTAAATCTAACATTGTCAATAACAGTCAAAAAAGGGTGCGAGTGAGAATAGTTGATATGTACTAGATGAATAGCTTCGAAAAAGTCGGACTCTACTAAAACCTTCCGATAACCATGATCCTATGATATAGATTAGAATAAGATTGGAATAGCAAAACTGGCACAAACAATCACATTACTCACTCGAAGGTTACAACTTGAGAGCCCTAACTTGAAGGTAGGGATGGCAACGGGGCGGGTATGGGGTGGGTATGCCATCCCCGTATCCGCCCCATGAACCTGCCCCCACCCCCATCTTCGTCGGGGATTTTTTTGACACCCCCATATTTGTACCCGTTGGGGGTTTGACCCCCATCGGGTACTCATTTACCTGCCTCTTTTTTTTAAGATAAGCTTATTTAATATGAATCGTTTACCCGCCTCTTTTTTTTTTAAGATAAGCTTATTTAATATGAATGTATATATTAAATATATATATAACGGGTATATAAGTATGCATATATATATAATGGAAAATTGTAATTACTATATAACGGGTAAACGGATATTGGGGGTGATATCCCCATACCCGACGGGTATTTTTGTTAACCCTCGTTCGGGTAATTTTAGCGGGTACCCATCAAGTTCAGGTACAATTGCCATCCCTGCTTGAAGGTTACCGAAATAACAATTAGTTATTAGTTAAACTAATGGCAACATAACAGACCAGACCTTTATAAGAGCTATAAGTAGCCGGGGCATTTTTCACCCAAAAGGTATAAAATAACGTTAATATAATAGAGTCTTATTATTGCAGTCTTAAAATAACGTTAATATAACAATAAACTAATGGCAATATAATAAAAGGAAAGGTACAAAATGACGTCGTTTTGTGAAATAAAAAATATAATCAGATCAGGTCAAGTCAAGTATGATTTGTACCTGACCCAATCTGTTGTCATCCCTAATTATAAGATACGCAAAGATGACTTTAGTTAAGATTTAATATCAGTTTTTAAGTGAGATATAATTTTGATCTTATATAATTCACAAAACAATATTATTTTGCTTTTGTTTTATTGAATAAATAGAACAAAATAAGAGGTTCGAAAATAATAAAAATGATATTATTTATTAAATATATAAAATAAAATAAATTGTTTTAATTGAAAATTGATTTGTCTGTAAAATAAAATAAAAAACTCGAGTCTAATTTTTAAGAAATTTAGACCTATTTGATAAATTAATATTCTTACTCTCCAAATTAAAAAGTTGTAAATTACAATTGTAGTAAAAAAATATAATTCGCTTTAAATATTAAAAAGAAATATATTCAATATTTATTTTAATAATAATAACTATTATTGTAATAATATTTAAAAAATTAATATAAAGCAATACCTTTTCTATTAATAATGATAAACAAATAAATTCAAGTTTTCGTATAATTTAGTTTCCCTAAGATACTTGATGAAGTCTAAGAGAAATTTTAAATGCCTTAAGGTGGGGGAATATACCTGAGCTTGTCTGGGTCAGATCAGAGTACAGAAGGGATCTAGGCCGGTGTTAATATGCTTATAAACATACTGTCCACTTCTAATACATTCTTATCTTCTGATAATGTTTTTGTGACAGGTATCCGAAAGTTAATCCAACAAGACTGGGAGGTGTAATTACAGCACGTATATTAGGAAGGAAATTAATATGCAAACAATCTGACCTCAATCTCAACCATTGGCAATCCAAGACTCCATATTTTTCAGGAGCCCCGACAACAATTAGGGAGCTCCTTCGCTGAGATAAATAGGGAGCGATGTATCGCAGATCCATGCGCTAGTTAGCTTTTGGCTTTGTATTTTTCTGCCCTTGTAACAAAAAAAAGCTTATATTTTATTTCATTATTTACAGTTTTTTTTAATGCAAGTTTTACTATAATAATTTACATTATTTTGGTAAAATATAAAAAAATGGAGAGGAGTTATTGCAGCCATAATGCATGTGACTTCGACTCAATTTTATTTTGAGTGCAGGAGATAAGAAACAAATAAATAAGCTAACCTTTTAAAAAGGCAATGGACCGCTCATCATTTCAAAGCAGCGATCGCAATCCTAGAGGCGAATTAGCCCATAAGGCTAAACACTGACCACTCGATGATCCGATCTTAGCTAAGAAATCTGTACATTGGTTGCCTTCAGTCACGAAAGATATGAGAAAGAGCACAATATCAGTCACGAGTAAGCAAACTACGGATGTCACTGATAAGGCTAAAATAAGGATGGGTAAGCGAACAGGAATTATTTATCAAATAGACTGCCTCCTGCGAATTAGATTCCACGAGCACTTTGTGGTGACCAAGATCCCAAGCTAAATGTAGCCCATGTCGGATGGCTTGCAACTTAGCATTGAGATTGGTGGCGTGGCCAATAAACTCGACTCAATTTGTAATATAGAAAATATATCACGTTGTTGGTCATGTCGAGTGGTCCAACATTTTAAATTTGAATAAGGCTGATAATAGGTCGAGATGTGCTGAGTTGATTTTCATTGGACTTGGTATGAAATTTTTTTAATCAATAATTAAAAAAATCAATCGGTTTGGTCAATTTAATAATAAAAATTTTAAATTGTCAAAATTTTAAATTTGATTTATTTTAATAACTTTTGTTGTTAAAAATTGAACAATTTATTAATTAAACAATTATTTTTTATTAGTTAATAAGTTTTTATGAACTAAAATAAATAAATAAATTTTATTTCACAGTCTCTTTTTTCAATTAATCTTCAAATTTTTCGATAGATAAGAACAACCTTTTTTAATAATATTTTAAATTATTTAATTTTATTCAATATTTAGCAGGTTTTATGGCGGTCTAATACCAGTTGAATATTTTAAACTTTAAATCTTTTATCTTACCGGTTTAACTTGTAGTCCAGTTAAAACATTGCTTTTTGTATATATTATGAGGCTGTTTTGGTGTTTTATAATAAAATTGGTTGTTAGAATGATATCGTTTTATCGATTCAAATCGAATCCAATTTGAGTCTTTTAGGTTAAATTTGTTCGGCTCCTATAAACTTATAGTTTTAATATGAAAGTATAAGAACTCTTGGGCCGGAGCCCACTCATGAGTTTTTTTTTTAACTAATACAAAATTCAAAGTCAAAGAGGCGTATCTATTTGCGGGAAGCAGGACAACAAACTACGAATCGTGTGTCCTTTTAGGTACGGACACATCTTGTTCAAGAAGCCGATGATGTTTGTATATGATGCGTTTGAAAGCTTACGGTTCTGAACGAGGAAAAGGGTTGAACAAGCACTGTCCTTTTCTCTCAAACGGTGGCTCTTTTGCATAGAATCGATCAGATACTATAGCTTAAAGACACTAAGGGGAAAGCTAGAATTAAGGTGGTTGTTAACGTCAAACTGTTTGGTTTAGGGTCATTTGATCAGATTAGCCCAAACCAACACGAGGGAAGGGAGGTAGTTGATGATACGAGGAGGGTAGTGGAAGATAGTCACGCTTATGTAAGAAGGAGAGGTGGAGCTGTTCTAGTTCTAGGCACTCAAACATGAACGGTCCACTTAAACTCAATACTTCAAGCTCCGAGCTCGATCTGGATCGACCCAACATCGAAGACTACCTTCCCTCTGGTTCCTCCATTCACGAGCCTCATGGCAAGCTTCGCCTGTATGTATATTACACACTTTTCTGATTCTGTTGCAGTTCCACGTATTTCGATCTTCTTGTCTGGAAATCTTCTACTTCTTTGCTTACTCTCAAATGGGTTTTTGCTGCCTTTTGGATTCAGTCGTGATTTGCTTGACATTTCACCTACCTTAACGGAGGCTGCTGGTGCCATTGTTGATGTTCGTTTCCTTCAACTTTGATTGATAAACTTTGTGTCTTTTTTATTTAAATTGTTTCTTATGTAAATTTCACTTGTTTAACCAACAGGATTCTTTTACTCGGTGCTTTAAGTCGAATCCTCCGGAACCCTGGAACTGGAATATATACTTGTTCCCGCTATGGTGTTTCGGTGTGGTCATTAGATATGGGATTCTATTCCCTCTCAGGTTTGTAATCCAATTCGCTGTTTTATTTGAATGAAACAGTCCTCACTGCCAATTCTACACTTGTTACCAGGGTATGGTTTCATGAAGTACTTAGGAAATCTGAACTTTGTCTCAATTTGATGTCTGATGTGTTTGATTTTAATCTGCAGGGTTATAGTACTGACCATAGGATGGATTATCTTCCTGTCATCTTACATTCCAGTACATGTTCTGTTGAAGGGCAAGTTGAGAAATAAGTTAGAGGTGCCCATTTTTGCTTTGTTTTAAGTTCTGTTGATTTGGCCAACTTCTCTTTCTATATGCCATAGTTGGCTGTATCTTCTTTTGTTTTTTATCAACTATGAATATGAATACTTGTATTGGTCTTATTACTGATTGTAACTTTTCTTTCTAGAGGTGCTTAGTGGAGCTTATATGCAGCTTCTTTGTGGCTTCTTGGACTGGCGTTGTTAAGTACCATGGACCACGGCCTAGCATGCGACCTAAACAGGTTTCCAATGGTGTACTGATTCCTTTTTGATTTGTCAGCAATATCACATTTAAATGGTGTGTAATTCTTGTTATATGTAGTAAGTTGACCAAGTGGTGTGATTCGAGTTATAACTTATTGTTATTGAACAGGTTTTTGTGGCTAATCACACTTCCATGATTGATTTCATCATCTTAGAACAGATGACTGCATTTGCTGTTATTATGCAGAAGCATCCTGGTTGGGTTGGTAAGTGGTTAGTGGTCTCACATTTGGTAATTGTGCTTCTGTCCAGTTTCCCTTCATATGAATGGCTGTGCTTCGCTTTTCAGTCCCTAAAGTTGATAATCCAGAAGTTACTTTACTATTGTAGCCTTTTTTTTTTTGGTTCTCTTGCATGAACTGTGGTCATATGTTATGACCAATAAGATTGTCTGTTTGTGTGCTTTACCACTGTATTTGGTTTGATAAAATATCATTCATATCAAGTGGATTTGGTTTTGGTCACTGGAGATGAAGGATAGCATGGATCTGACTATTGACCACAAGCTAGCTTTTCAGAGATATCAAGGAAATAGAATGGAGAGGTTATTTAATCATTGCCTTTTCATCTAGGTTTATTACAGAGCACCATATTGGAGAGCGTGGGGTGCATTTGGTTCAATCGGTCAGAGGCAAAGGATCGTGAAATTGTTACAAAGAAGTATGTTCCTATCCAGTTGAAAAGCTATTATTGTTTTGATGCTGTCTTGATGCTGTCTAAATCATATTTATATTTGTAAATTTCAGATTAAGGGATCATGTTCAGGGGGCTGATAATAACCCTCTTCTCATATTTCCTGAAGGTACCTGTGTGAATAACCATTACACTGTTATGTTCAAGAAGGTATGGACTTTGACAAGAATCAATTATTCCCTATAGCTTCAATGCTTGTTTCTTTAAGAATTTATGTATTCTTGGTGATCAAATAGGGTGCATTTGAACTTGGCTGTACCGTTTGCCCGATAGCCATCAGCTACAATAAAATCTTTGTTGATGCCTTTTGGAACAGCCGCAAGTAAGGAACATCTTTTTTTGTATCATTGATATGTTTGTTTGTCCATAATCAATAGTCTGCAGTAGGGATGAATTTCTCAAAAACAGTCGAGAATGGTTGATATAGGCAGCTTGTTTAATTCATCTTGGTTCAATTACTGATCATCATGTTGACAAGTTGAACTCATATTCATGTGTAGCTTCCATTCGCCTAACCACCAAAATGTCATCATTTGAGGAAGTAGAGAACACTTATGGGGTGACTAAACGATGATACGTTGCATGAAAATTAGATTATTACTCTATATGACCACCCTTTCTGGCCGTTTGGTTAACCTGCTGGGAGCAAAATATAGTCTCAATTATATTGTGGGAAGAAGATCAAAGTTAAGCTTCTGAAATTACTTTTTAGAATATTTGGATTAACCTTAAAATATAGTTCACAATGCTTTTATTTGAATGGAGCTATATCGTGTCCTTAAGGATGTAATAGCATGAACTTGGTTATATCAATTGGAAAGATTGATATTGTTAGGATCTTCAGGAGAGAGAGAGAAGATTATTCTAGAAGGAATTAGTTATAACCGTATGTACCTAGGGAGGTTA
>JAOSBP010000009.1:8798504-8818009 GCA_027563825.1 Erythroxylum mucronatum
ATACCATTCATGGAATGTAAATCACATTACATATACGAAATACATGCATTTATTAAAGGAATACCTCATAATATATTATTAACAAATCATAATGTTAATGCATGAATCACAAATGTCCATTGGCCTAGGGCACACTACTAACAACTACGAATTGAAGGTTGGGCTCCAAGAGTTGTTCGAGATGCACAGAAACTAGTCACCTAGCTTCTTCTCTTTCGCACATCAGATTCTTCATAATCCTGAGATAGAACACTACCACTACTACTACCACCACCACTACCACTACGACTTCCACCTTCAACATTTCCATAACCACCACGGAAACTATAAATGAACTTCCACTACCAATTTCAAAATTCAGTCTTTCCCTTTATCTCTCTCGAATTGATGTTCATCAATTAATGTTTTCATCTGTCATTTCTCATCAATACTTACTTTTTTACACGCTTCCACATCTCCTTTAACCTTAGTTAAATGCTTTTTCAATCGGGTGATACCTTCACCTTTCAAATACGTGTTACAAAACAAGCAAATGGTATGGTTCTTCTTACCGAGAACCGGATCAGCATAAGCCTAAGCTGGATCACTGTATCTTCCTGAAGTGGGTTGATCGGGATTATTTAAACTTTCTTCCATTTATCTGTACACAAAAAATAAAAAAACATATAATTTTAGTGCACAATGACAATATGCATATCCATCTTATATAATATAACTCATTATGTATTATTACATTACATACAATTCAATTTCATGGATCACAATTCACAACAATTTCCAATTTTCAACAATCACAAAACATTAACATACATCAACAATTTTCATTTTTATCAATTTCTAATAATTTCCAATTTCCAACAATCACAAAACATACATCAACAATTTTCATTTCCAATAAATTCCAATTGTAACAATCACAAAACATACATCAACAATTTCTATTTCCAATAAATTCCAATTACAATAATCACAAAACATACATTAACAATTTCCAATTTCCAATTTCCAACAATCACAAAACATACATCAACAATTTCCAACAATTTTCAATTTCCAAAAATCACAAAACATACATCAACAATTTCCATTTCCAACAAATTCCAATTACAACAATCATAAAACATACATTAACAATTTCCTTTTTTTTATCAATTTCCAACAATTTCCAATTTCCAATAACCACAAAACATACATTAACAATTTCCATTTTTATCAATTTCCAACAATTTTCAATTTCCAACAATCACAAATCATACATCAACAATTTTCATTTCCAAGAAATTCCAATTACATCAATCATAAAACATACATCAACAATTTTCATTTTTATCAATTTTCAACAATTTCCAATTTCCGAAAATCACAAACATACATCAACAATTTCTATTTTTATTAATTTCCAACAATTTCCAATTTCTAACAATCACAAAGCATACATCAACAATTTCCATTTCCAACAAATTCCAATTACAACAATCATAAAACATACATCAACAATTTCCATTTTTATCAATTTCCAACAATTTCCAATTTCCAACAATCACAAAACATACATCAACAAATTCCAATTACAACAATCATAAAACAAACATCAACAATTTCCATTTTTCAATTTCCAACAATTTCCAATTTCCAACAATCACAAAACATACATCAACAATTTGATAAAAATTGTTGATGTATAATTACAAAACATACATCATCAACAGTTTCATTTTATTATAAAACCAATAATTAATTTGATAAAAATCATGTGAGAATACAAAAATTATATATATGTTATTTATGGTATCATAATTTTCAAATTAAGAGTTACAAAATTTTCA
Source organism: Erythroxylum mucronatum (assembly GCA_027563825.1). Classification (NCBI taxonomy): domain Eukaryota; kingdom Viridiplantae; phylum Streptophyta; class Magnoliopsida; order Malpighiales; family Erythroxylaceae; genus Erythroxylum; species Erythroxylum mucronatum. The sequence continues at coordinate 8,800,331 of JAOSBP010000009.1, forward strand.
ATTTGATTCCAAGGATCTTAACTCTTAACAACAACCCGTTTGTATTGCCAACCGAAGTACCGAACCAATGCAAGTTCAATTTCTAAATCTGTTGATTTAAAAAGAGTTTTCATTATATTCTAATTTTGTGCCTTAAATTGCAATTTTTTCTGGTCAACTTCCAAGTTCCAACGTAAACATGTTTCATTATGTTATAATTTTTGTCCTTAAATAGCTTAAACTTAAAGATTCATTTCTATGATAATTTGCAACTTCCTCTTGACCAAACCAAACCGAGCAACCATGACCATGAACCAACACAAATGACATTTATTTCACAATTCAGATACACAAACACAACCAATTCAATTTAGCATTCAGAATCCAAATTTTAGATCATATTCCAACTCAACCAATTCATTTTATACACAAACACAACCCAACCCAACCAATTCAATATCCAGATTCTAGAATCCCAGATCACGCAACAACACAAAAACACCGTCCAACTCCAATACCGTGCATCATCCAACCAAAACCATCATCCTAATTCCAACATTTCAATGACCCAATCCAACACAACAAAAAATTTAATTAACCGTGAAGATTTCGAAATCAAAAAAAATAAAATCACAAAATCAACTTCGAGTCCTCAGCTGGTCTTCAGGTTTTGTCACAAGTTAGAGTCCGAACTCGTCTCCGATGGCTTCCATGCGGTGTAGCAATGCTGCGGTGCGGTAGCTTCAGGCAATGTAGGTAGTGGCGTCTTTGGGTCCCTGTGGGGGAAGCGTCTTCAACCGATGCCAAGGGAGGATGAGCAGAGGAGGTGAGGGGCAAAGCAGAGACGGCGACGGCAACAGTTAGACGTGATAGTGAGAAGACGACAGTCGACAGAGAAGAGGCAGGTGACGCACAGAGAAAAGGAGGAGGCGGGCAACGCACAGAAAAAATGGGACATTATTATTGACTAAAAGGAACGAGTTGACTGAGTACTACAAACAAGCATTTATTATTGACGGCTAAATGGAATTGTTACGTGTATAACAATAGAGGTTCAGTTTCATATAAAAAATGGAAATTCCAATTGAAAAAAGCGAACATTACTATAGTGCACTAACAGAAGAAAGCTGGTAAGAAGGTTCAACTTAAATGAGAAATATCAACCCCATCAGGAATCTTGAACGTGTCAGCTGCTCCAAATTTTCTCCATTCATCACCTACGGAGTCTTCTTTTTCGTTATTATCTTCATCTTCATCCTCATGGTGGCTTGGCACAGACGGATCATGGATGCTTTTTGCTCTGCAATCATGGGTGGCAAGCATGTTGACCTGTCCAAGATGAGATATTTCTACGACTACAGTATCATCATCTACTGGTAAGGGTTGCTTCCAGGGTTCCCCATCAATCCTCATGAACGTATGGTCAGCAGCACCTTTATGAAATTCGAAGCGGATTCTGTGTGCCTATACGAAAAAGATACCTCGAGTGAAAAGCAATTGATTGTATACATCAATTGTGCATCACCTCATACATCAATATATCTCAATTATACATCATCTTATTTCATTCCATATGAAAGGAGATCATAAGCAAACCCACATTGTGAATTCTGCATCACCACGAGAACTAGACTGTGCCTTGTATATCATTATATAGCTTCTTACATAGAAGATTATTCTGATGCACATGAGATGTCAGAAAAGCCCCTATTTCGTCAAAAAGGACAAAAAATGAATCCATAGATTGTTTCCTAGTTACATATATTGCTTCTGCACTTAAGTTTACCTGCGCAAGACGAGTTCCATGACCATTTGGAGCCAGCAAAACAAGCCCATGCCAAGCATCTCGAAAACCAACAACCTCAATAAGTCCGTCATCAACGAACGGTGGAGTCAACTTCCTCTATAAAGTTTCAGGAAATCAAGAAATGTATTTTGTCAGAACATCGTAGAAAGAAAAAGGCCACGTTTCCGGGGATGCAGAATCTCCATCAGCACCCCAAATAGAAACGGGCAAGCAGGAGTACAGATAGGTACTAACTTCATGCCTTTTCCTGCTATGAGGTGTTCCCCAAGGATTCAGACCACCAGAAAAACTGGGCAAGTTAAGGCACACAATTGACCTGATGCTGTTTACCAGAAAGAGAGGTACATAGTTTAACATAATACACATTTTCCTACATGATAACTAGTGCTGAAAACAGTGGTATGATAAAGGATATTGCAGCATATCACAACATTTGAAGTGGAATCTGTTCATTAAATTTTTAATAATCGTATCATTTTTGATAGATGTATTATGTACCTCATTTGCAACTCTATTAAGTATCTTAAGCAGGGAGAGTTAAACCGCAAGAAAATTTCTGTTATTGCAAAAAAGAGGTTTTCTATATGTATCTTTCCAATGGGAATATCAAGAATACGGATCAGATACATTTTATGAGATTAGTCCCCTACCTGACATTGACATTAAATGGAAACTGCATTCTATAAAAGTGATTCCAAAACCATAACTATACGAAGTGCAGTAGTTAGAAGATGTTTATATAGATTGACAAGATGACAAGGATTAAAAGAGATGTAACTCCAGATTCGCAAGCACAACATCAAATAAAGCATTTTCATTGTTAATTAAATGGTAATAAGGATACATCATGTTAGCCTAAAAAATTTAGAACAATTGTTTATGGCCAACCTGACTAGTAGATAAGGAGAAAAGCAACTAATTAGCTAAGATATAGAAATTGTACAAACTGGCATTCAAATCGAACAATTGAAACCAGTAGCAATGGTTGAAATGTTTAAATGCATACCTGGGGGGTATATCCAACTTTTCCCACTCATTATGTCTCCTCATGATGCTTACCTTTGCAAGATGTGCTATGTTCCTGCAGTGGACAATGAAGCCACATCAAGTGCTAAACAATAATAGAAAGTTAATAGTATACAAATTGGCACAGTATCTGACTGCTAATTATAAAAACAATTTCTTTGTCTGTCTATTTGCAAAGAAATGGGCTGGAGTTCCAACCTTAAAACTGCTCGGGAGATTATCACATTCATCATTATACATTTGAAAAACGTATTATTTTCTCACACCTATCTTTTTGAAATGCTATTTTACCGATTTCAACTTTAAACTATATGTGTTACAAATTTTTAAACACAATTCTTATAAATATATTTAATGTATTAAGGGTAAAATAGTTTGATCTGTTAAATAAATTTCTGAGAGTTAGTTAAAAACTAATTTCTGCACTTCATTTATAGAAAACAAAATATGAAGATGGAAATGGAAATTGATGTAACATATTAAACCTGTATTGATTGAAAGCATGTAAAAGATTTCAGATAATCATTTTGGAGATGTAAAGTGGGCTTAATCTCAAAAACACACCTTTCTGAAGGATGAAAAAGAGAGGCACAGAACCATCCTTGTGTACAACCGAGCTTTGCATAAGTACTCTAGCACCAAGCCAACAAAGAAACAGCACACTCATTATAGAAGATAACAAGACACAAGAAACTGACCCGTTATTGAATAGGTTAAACCCCTCTATTCATAGTAGCAGAGAAATATTGCAAAATAAGATTCAAAAACTACTCCCATAAGGAACTAATACTAATATTACATAGGATGCACGTGTGCATGTATCATCATCACTCTCACAACGACTAATAATAATATTTTATCTCTATTACTCAAACTGAGAGATATAATGCTTTAACACCTCATAAACTGAGAAATTAGGGTCAAGATGAACTTTTAATTTAGGAGATTGAAAGTATTTAACTTGGTTGACTACATTAAAATATAGTGTGAAGACATCAAAAACAAGTTCACGTGTAACTTTGATAATAGCACATTTAAGTATCAATTTTAAGTCACAAGACAAACATATCGCCAAAAAAAGGCAAAAGAAGAAAGATTAAAGATTAGAGCATAAAGAAAGAAATTACAAGAGGTGCTTTGTTTGACTACTTGCCCATTCAAAAACAAGAACAGAATTATGAAAGATAAGCCTACCTGATTAGCTAACTGATTTTTAAATTTTTCTGGATGCAACTTTCGCTCAGAATGAAATGCATAAGATACTTGAGCATCCATTCCTGCAGAGAAGATAGTACAAGTTGTCAAGTCATGACGACTTCCCACTTCCAAAATCAGAGTACATATGACATCCAACCACAATAAAAAAAAAAAAAAAAAGAAATTTGATTTCAGTAGTTCCTCATTTCGATTTTCTTTCAGTAGAAGTTAAAACATTACTAGCCTAAAATAGATCTGTATATGCTCTTCCAACTATGACTATGGCTACTTGCGAAATTTTTGTATTTCATAATTACTACTTTCAAATATCAAATTTTTGTATTATTACTGCATAAAAAGGAAAACAGATATTCTTTGATCAAAATCATAAACTGAAATAGACAAAAGATAAGCGAGAATGTTCATCAGCAGCCCCATTAATGGCAGAATCTTACCCATGCTGAAGTAATTCCAAAATCCCCCTCGAAATGTGTGGGAACCTTCCTGTGAACAAGCCAAAATATTGGTTGTCAGACACATAACATTATGCATATGTAAAGCACGTGGCAGTTATGAGAAGGAAATCAAACAAGATAAAGAAGTTTTTATCTTATCTTTAAAACTGAAAAATATCGTTCACTTTGGAGACTTTATTTCTCAACATCAATGGAATAACGCTCAACTAAGGCTTAATGCTTACCTCAACTAAGGCATGCAAACTAGTTGAAATATCCTAAGTGATTGGATATAGAAACAAACACTAACAGCAAAAAGAACTCTTTCGATAATCAATGCAGCTTCAAAATGACTGCATGGGAAAAGATACAAACAAGACCCAAATTTGGAAAAATGATAACCAAGCTACTGTTCACATGAGAAGAACCTAACATACTAGTTAATCTTGCAAAGATTGGTCCTATATTAATCAAGCAAGAAATTGAAAGATATTAGTGGCTCCCCTGGTACCATAAATAAGCCCAGGACTGCCACTGAAATAAACTTTTCCTTGCCAATATTTTTTTTTAGCTTTGAAAAGCACAAGGGACAATATTATAGTCTTAAAATAGAAGGGAAAACTACTGCTCTAATGGGAAACTAAACCATAATGGCATAACGAAAGAGTTTACGATCCTTAAAACTGAAGGGGAAATCTAAGGTTCCACTGGACAGTTACAAGGGATACATGCCTGCTTTATGTCAAACAATCTGTTGATTTAACTATCTAAATAAGGGTACAAACAAATTACAGAGGAGATAAATGTAAATTATGTTACCACATTAAGCTCATCGGTTGGAGAAACACGATGAAATGCATGTAGCGAGTGTGGCAGCTCCAGAGGGGCAATGGGATCACATGTGCCCTGTTTTGGGGCCCTCATTCTCATTAGAATGTGCCAGCTGAATCACAAAAGAACTAAAACAGTAAGTGAAGAATAAGCATGAAAATGGAAAGGCAGGGTGAACAGAGTCTACTTAGGTTTGCCAACATAGTCATGATTGTTTTTCTAATCCATAAACAATCATGAGAAGTTATCTGTCCGACAACTTGCAGAAGTCCCTAATACCCGAAAATGGCATTTTAGACCAATTCCTTACAATACAGTTAATAGTGATTTCTTAAATACAAACAAATGGAATTAAGGAATGCTTATGGTCTGCTAATAGCTAGAACCAAACTGTTCTTACAGAAGCCTGAAGAACAGTAGAAAGTATTGGTAGCACAAGTTTGTGATGGGATATCATAACAACATCTGCATAAATTAATGGTACATCTGATATATTAAGTCAACTGATCTTCCATATCTGGAGAGAGAAAGGTAACTGAACCTTCACTGATGAGTTGGAAAGAATTCATATTGGCGTTATAAATAGAATTGCAAGTGTAGCTAAATTTTATTCATGTCAATTGGATCTCATTCTTGGATGATTAGTTTGCAATGGCCTTTTTGTATAAAAACTATTGTCACTGAAACTTTTGCTTTAGACGAACAACACCAAGTAATTCATCAGGAAAAAAGAAAAAGACATTCTGGAGGAACAATTCCCAAAGGATACTAGTGATAATGCATACTGCAGACTCGCAGTTGAAGTTCAAGTTGGGGTACAGTAACCACGTAGAATTGCCAATCGATATTATGGTGCGATCAATATTAAAGCATACGGATTGATTTTGGTGTACAACATAGGGAATGTAGGTAGACAAGACAGGTTGAGAAAGAGAGAGATTATGGCAACTAACTTGTCTATTTTCATTTCTTTTGCTTTGATTACTTGCTTCATAAAAGATACGACAGATTGACGATCTGTTCCGGGATTCTTTTTCCCCTGAAATTAGAAAAACAAAACGTTATACTTGAGAAATCGCATACATGTATAAAAAATGTTTATCATTTCAAGATATCATTTGGAGTTCATCAAATCCTTCCCATGGCATCCATTCCCACCAACAAATTTCCGTGTAATTATCCAAACTAACAAAATCTTTACCCAGCCAAAAGCAAATGGAAGGTTGTTCCCTGTACCCAGGGGCACCGTAGCAATAGGAGGCGGATGAGATAACTTGAGATCACAAACAACTCCAAGAAGCCAGCCAGCAGTTCCATCACCACCTGCAACCTAAAGCACCCAAGCAAGCATATCATCATTTGTCATTTTCTTTAAAAAAAGCTTGTGTAAATAAAATCTTACAATAATTCTCAATCTTCCTTGAATCTCAGCCGCAAACTCATCTCCGTCAGACTTACGCTTCTCTAAATTCATATATATACTCCGTAACACCTTGTCTGGTGCCTTTTCCCCCAAATCAAAAACCTGATTCTCATTCAGAAGAGAACGGTATGTTAGCAGGAGATCACCGCCCAGCTGACCACCGCTCTTGGAGTTGATAAACACTAACACCGGACACTGAGGGACTGCCTCAGGAACTCCATCGTCATTGCGGTCGGGAAGGAGTATGTAAGAAGGTATGTAAAACTCCTTCAACAAGCTCTCCTCCTCACCACCTGTGTCCATCTGTTTGCATATGGAAATTACAATTTCAGTAGTAATTCTAAGAAGACGACGACGACGTTTCCGGTGCGCTTAACCTGCAAAACTGGAGTTGGATCCTGCCGAGCCTAAAGATGCTAGGACTTCATTCACTCGCTAAAATCGGATAAGACTTGACCAGCGGATATTTAATTGTATTCATTTCGGAAAAGTTGCGGAAGTGTAGACCTCCAAAAGCTAATTAACGATCTGCCTCCGGATCTCCGAGATTCAGTGGAAGTCGTTTTGGAGGAATTAGTTTGGTCTTCAGCGTCGTTTAGTTTCTAATGCTCTTCTTCCGTTGGATAGGACAGGTAGGCAAAGGCATGCTTTAATCAAATGATCGAAAAGTTGAAGGAATCACTCACAACTCGTGGAGCGACTAAGTATGAGCAAAGATGACGTCAGATTCCACGTGGCAATATTATTGGTCTTCGAATGTTAATTATGGAAAATGATGATCATTTTTCTAATAAAACATTTAAGTTATTACTTTATATTTATGATTAAATAAAAGAAAAGAGCTTATGAATGTGGTATTTGAAAAATGAGCAGTTGGGAAGGAAAATGTCTTATTAGGTAAAGCCGCCATTTATCCTTTTCACTTGAATATGCATTTTTTCTTTGATGACTATTAACTTCCTTACGTACTTGTATAAGACTTAGAAACCATCTATTAGAGTAAAGTTTTATTATAGCATCCTCAAAATCTTATCGCGTTAAGTAAATGGTTATTTAGAGCTCGTCAAGCTTTCAACAAGTGGTATTAGAGTAAAGGTTTATTTGTTCGTGAATTGGTGAAGCAATGGCTAACTTGATCCAACCTCAAGTTTCAAAATTGACAAAGACAAATTATGGGAATTGGAGCATCTAGATAAGGGTGATGCTTAGTTCTCATGATTTATGGGACATTGTTGAAGATGGATATACTGAGCCCGTAGATGCAACTGCCGAAGCAGCCTTATCGGATGCTGAGAAAAAGACATTGAAAGAAAATCGAAAGAAAGACAAGAAGGCGTTGTTCTTTATCTTTCGAGGTGTTGACAAATCCACGTTCGAGAAAATCTCAGATGTAAGGACTTCAAAAGAAGCATAGGAGATCCTGCAAAAATCTTTCTAAGGAGTTGAAAAAGCTAAAAAAGTACGTTTTCAATCAGCCAAAGCAAAGTTCGAAATGCTAAAAATGCAAAGCTAAGAAAATATTAGTGATTATGTCACACGTTTGAAAATGGTGGCTAATGAAATGAAAAGAAACGGTGAAACTCTAGACAATATCCGAGTAATGGAAAAGCTTTTGCGTTCGCTTACACGCAAATTTGATTACATCGTCGCTGCAATCGAAGAATTGAAAATTTTGTCAGCATTTTTGATCGATGAACTTGTTGGTTCTCTCCAACCAAATGAGCAAAGAATGAAACGGAATGATAATACTGGCAACTTGGAGAAAGCCTTGCAAAGCAAACTATCAGTTGGTGAAAATCAAGCAAGCAATAGCCAAAGACAGGACAAAGGAAGTCAAGGTGGCTACAGAGGTGGATACTAAGTAGGACGTGGTCAATGGAACAACCGAGGTGGACGTGGACGTGGCCGACAATATTTTGAAAGAGAAAATACAAATGAAGGAAGTCTGACATATGGTCGTGGAAGAGGTTATAGAGACAGAAGTTGAGGCAATTTCAACAAAGAAGAGATAAATCTCAAGTGCAGTGTTATAATTGCAATAAATATGGTCATTTTAGTTATGAATGCAAATCGAATCCTAAGGCATAAGAAAGAAGTCATTTTGCAGCAAAAGAAGACAAAAAAGATAACATTGTTATGCTTCTCTTGTTGCAAGTAAATGAGCAAAACAATGATGATGTTTGGTATCTGGACACTAGTGTCAGCAATCACATGTGTGGTCATAAAGAGTTGTTCACAAACATGGATGAGACAATTCGTGGTAAAGTTACATTTGGTGATTCAACAAAGATTTCGGTTGGAGACAAAGGTAAAATCATAATTACTTTGAAAAATGGAGAAAAGAAATATATTCCTAATGTCTATTATGTGCCTACTTTGAAAAGCAACATCATCAGCCTTGGTCAACTCTTAGAAAAGAAATACATCATATTATTGAAAAATAGATGTCTCACCATCTGGAATAAGAAGGGAGAATTGATAGTAAGAGTAAAGATGACGAAAAATTGTCTTTTCACACTTGATGTACAAAATGAGTTGATAAATTGCATGAAGTCAACCATCGAAGATGAATCCTGGTTATGGCATTTGAGATTTGGTCATCTTAGTTTTACCGGACTAAAATTATTATCAAAGTTAAAGATGGTGAACAGATTACCAGAAGTTGATCAACCAAAGCAGTTGTGTGAAGCCTGCATTAAAGGAAAGCAACACAGACAACAGTTTGAAACTAGAAAATCATGGAGAGCCAAAAGGCCGCTAGAGATTGTCCACATAGATATTGCTGGTCCATTTGACGTGCCATCAGTTAGAGAAAACAAGTACTATTTAACTTTCATTGATGATTTTAGTAGAAAATGTTGGGTGTATATTTTGAAAGAAAAATCAGAGGCGCTTGATAAGTTCAAAGAGTTCAAAGCGATGGTCGCAAAATAAAGTGGACAGTATCTGAAGATACTCATATATGATAGAGGAGGCGAGTACACCTCAAAATTGTTCGAGAATTTTTGTAAAGAGCATGGAGTCATTCATCAGCTAACAACAAGATATATACCACAACAAAATAGTGTAGTTGAAAGAAAGAATCGTACAATTCTTGATATGGCAAGGAGCATGTTGAAGGAAAAGCATTTACCAAAGAGTTTGTGGGCTGAAGTCATTATATATGCAGTTTATTTGCTGAATCGTTGTCCAATAAAAAGCGTCAGATTTATGACACCTAATGAAGCGTAGAGCAGAAGCAAACCAGGTGTTGGACATCTCAGGATTTTTAGAAGCATTGCATATGCCCATATTCTTAACCTAAAAAGAAAGAAGTTGGATGATAAAGGGGATAAATGCATTTTCATTGGCTACAACAACAGAAGTAAAGCATATAAATTGTATAACCCCTTAGTTAAGAAGGTGATCATCTCAAGAGATGTTGAGTTCGATGAAAAAGGCTACTGGAGATGGAGCAAAGAAGAAAAGGACGGAATGTTTTTTTATGATAAAGATGACGATGACCTGGATTTACAAGAATAACAAGATGATCAATCTCCTCCACAAAATCAACCGACAACACTTGCATTGACATCGTCAATGCCAAATAGTATTAGCAGCAGCAATTCAGGGGGAGCACCAATTAAAACAAGAAATCTTAGTGATCTCTATGATGCTACCGAACAAATAGAATCATTTGACTATTCATTGTTTTGTCTAATATCTGCATGTGATCTAGTGACATACGAAGAAGCTGCTGGAGACAAAAAGTGGGAAAAAGCAATGGATGAAGAAATTGGTGTCATCCAAAGAAATGATACATAAGAATTGACCAGTCTTCCAAAAAGGACATAAACTAATTGAAGTCAAGTGAGTATATAAAACAAAAACCAATTAAGAAGGAAAGGTGGAAAAATATAAGGCAAGAATATTCGCGAAAAGCTATAAACAGAAATATGGAATTGATTATGGAGAAGTGTTTGCTCCAGTTGCAAGAATTGATACAATCAGACTTCTCATCTCATAGCACTTGCAGCACAAAATAAATGGAAGATTTACCAGATAGATGTAAAGTCAACGTTTTTGAATGACTACTTAAAAGAAGAAGTTTATATTGAACAACCACTGGATTTGTCAAGAAAGGTCAGGAAGACAAAGTCTACTAACTGAAGAAAGCTTTTTATGGATTGAAGCAAGCTCCGAGGGCTTGGAATATAAGAATAGATGAGTATCTTCAAAAGAATGGATTTGTGAAAAGCTCATATGAGCATGCGTTGTACACGAAGAAAAATAAACAAGGAGATATCATAATCGTGTGTTTATATGTGGATGACATTATTTTCACAGGAAATAATCTAAGTAAGTTTGATGATTTTAAGAAATCCATGACTAAAGACTTTGAGACGACTGATATTGGTGAAATGTCCTACTTCCTTGGAGTCGAAGTGAAACAAACAGGAGAAGGATTTTTCATTTCTCAAGTGAAGTATGCTGATAAAGTCTTAAAGAAGTTCAAAATGAAAGATTTCAAGCCAATAGCCACGCCTACCGAAGCAAGCATAAAGTTAAGAATTAATTCAGACAGAAAATCTATAGATCCAACATTATTCAAGAGTTTGGTTGGGAGTTTAAGGTATCTGACCTATATAAGACCAGATATTATGTATGCAAATGGGCTGGTCAACAGATATATGGAGAAGCCCAAACAATATCACTTTGCTGCAGCAAAAAGAATTTTGAAATATACTAAAGGTACAATTGACCAAGGTTTATTCTATACACATTCTCAAAATTTGAATTTAATTGGTTATTCAGATAGTAATTTTGGTGGAGATGTGGATGATAGAAAAGTACTTCTAATTATGTCTTTCATATTAGGTTAACAGTATTTTCATGGTCATCGAAGAAGCAACAGACGGTTGCCCTTTCAACATATGAGGCTGAATATTTTGCTGCAACAACAAGTTCAAGTCATGCAATGTGGTTGAGATATATTTTAAGTAAGTTGGATTATGCACAAAAAGGCTTGACAAGAATAAATGTTGACAATAAATCTGCCATATCACTTGGAAAGAATCCAATGGCATACAATCGAAGCAAATACATAACATGTCATTTTATTCAGGAGTAGGTGAAAAACAAAATTGTGAAATTAGTGTTCTGCAGAATAGAAGATCAACTAGCAGATATTTTTACAAAACCACTAAACAATGAAGTGTTCCCCAGATTGAGAGAAAAGCTTGGTATGCGAAGTCGAGTTTGAGGGGGGAGTGTTAGAAAGCAAAATCTCTTTTTTGGACATTTGGAGATTAACATGAAAGGCTCCAAATATTTGCTTAATAGTTTAGAATTATAGGTGTCAAAGTTTTAGTGTTGTTTTGTTTATGTTAATACACATGTATTAGGAGGTGGCAAAGATCTGGTGTTAATTTGTTATATTTAGGAGACATTTAGGGACACTTGTCATTCCCTCTATTTACTAATTTTCTTCTATGTTTGTTAATGTTGATTTAGGATACCAATATAAAGGCTAGCTCTCATCTATTGTAATTGTTGAACCAAGTGAAATAAAAAAGGTGCAATAGTACATTGTGTGAAAAAAAAGTGTGTGCAACATGTGAGAAAAAATAGAGCCGCAACTTTTGAGAAAAAAAATTTGAGTGAATATTTTCATATTTTATTTGAAACTCATCAAGCTTTCAACAGGCCTCTAGCATTCCATGCTAAAATAGACTTATGGAAGGATTATGACCAATAGATGGTTTCTTCTTATGCTTTCTCCCCGACCTTTTCTTGATAGAGGTGAAACCCTCTGCTTAGTTACTTCCATTAGGTTTTACAATTTTCTTTCTAATGTTTAACATTCTAAGGTTCAAATCTAGTTGTTTCTCATTTGAAGTTTTAAAGTTGAGAGATTCTTCCTCTTAAGTCACCATATTCTACATTATTGAAGTTTCCTGATGATTAAAGCCTTATTATCTAACTCTATTTGTCTTTTACAAGGTTAAATGCTTGGTAAAACATATATTCTAAATAAGTAGTAAAATTATAATTGTTGTGAATCAAAAATTGTAAAAAAAAGAAAAAGAAATTATAATTCTAATATCATCTCCATGGTTACATAAAATAATACAGCCAAATTGAATCCTTCTAATATTATTAAACAATATAGAGATGCAATCATATTGACCTTTATTGAAAAAGAATATTATAATAGGGCAGGAATACCAATTTCTCTCTTTTTATAGTAATCATAGGCTCAAGAATCACAAAATTGAGGCAAATAAACTATAATTATGAGATGGCAATGACCTAAATTTGAGTTCAGCTTGGCAGTTTTTATTTTTATTTTTAAAATTAAAATAAAAATGATATCATTTTTTTATAATTATCAAGCCTTGGGCTAGGTTAGACCTAAAGTAGAGGTTCTGTCAAATCAAACTTGATATATTGACTTTGAATTGACTGGAATCGGGCTGGACCCGGCCTAATCCTAATTACCAAGCCTAATGATAAGGTTAAAAGAAAAATACAAAAGCTATTGACGTGTGGATCACCCAAGTAGAATTCCGTCGATATTTTGGTTAAGTTTCAAGAACATCAGAAGCCTTCGACACAAAGATATAACAGAAACTGACCTCTTCGGATTTGAAACAGGATTTGCTTTCTTTCCGGTGTTGGTGATGAACGTTTTGAGAACTTCCGACTTTGGTAATGATGTTGGAGGGATGAGTATTACCTATCTAAAGGCCTGGTTCTGTGATGCTTTCTTTGGAAAGAAGGGATATCTGTTTTCAAATTTTGAGCTTAGCAGCCTGATAGGACTCAATTCCAGTTTGAACATTGTTCACGCTTTTATAAGACAAGACGCCTGTTCTTCTGCAGCAAGATTTTTCCAAATCGTACTGCACATGCACTTAATAAAACACAACTTTCCCTCTACCAGAAGTCAATCCACTTTCTCTAATCAATCACAACAAACCTAACCCAACGTACTTAAAAATCAGGGTGGCTCTGGATAATACTTAAACAATCGTTTATAATAATCTCAAGGCGCAGGTGAGTTGGTAAGGGGCTCTTCTGACTTAAGTGATGTCGTGGGTTCAAACTTCTCTCATGTATGCAGCCGTTTAAAATTTGGAGCCAGAACTTTGCCTCCTGCAAAGGACTTACCCGGCTCGAGCGAGAATTAGTTTGAGTGTGACCGGTTTAAAGATGTCTTCTCATAATTAGAACCCACCTAAGACATCTCGTGGAAAATCAAAAAAAAAAAAAACAATCGTCTATAATTTGTGTTATGTTTATGCTATTCATTTCGAGAATTAAGGCCCACTAGATATTGTATTCTGGTTTGGATTATGGTTTTCAATTTATAGGCCTTTGGCGACTAACAGATGGCCCACCTTGTCGAAAAGTCGCTGGCTGGCTCGTCAACGCACGACATCAACGTTTGGACATTATTTGATCTTATGATGGCGTTAGGCCTCTAGAAACACAAAATTTGGCTAGGTTCCAAGTAGAGCAAAATTAGGCAAGATCAACCTTTTCGTTTATTTAATCATAAAAAGTACAACTTCCACCTAATCTGATTGAAAGTATACATTATGTTAATTCTAATTAAAAGAACGAAAACATGTTATTTGAGGATCAGATCTTCTGTTCCGGTTATGGTGTTTTCGTCATGTTCTATTAAATCTTATCCACACACTTATATGAACTTACATAATTATATAGATGAGATTTAATATAATAGGATTAGAATGGAACAACTGAAACAGAAAATTTGATATGATCTTTGGGATAATTGCTTAAATAGGATTTCATTCAACAAAAATTTGAGTTTATGCGATCAAAGAGCCAAATAGGCAAATTTGGAGAAAAACAAAATATGAAGCTATTGATTCCAAGTTTTGAGAATATAATTGAAAATTACTATAAAATCAAAGAAAATCTTGGCTTTAGTTAACTTCAAAACAAAATAGTAATCATTAATTATTAATCTTCTACATTACAATGATCATTCCAATTTTCATCATTATTCAATTGTATATTTTCAACTAGGAATTACGTTACCTTTTATTTTCTATTATACTCAATTTTCTCATTGATTAATTAAATAATCTTTTTCAATTAAATCTTCTAATATTTTTATATTCAAATCCTGTTTTTAATTCTTATAACCAAAATGTAAATGTAACATATCATATCATCACAATGATGACATAATTTGCACATATAAGATACATCAACATGTCACACTTGCATATATTAATATGTATAACATTGTGGACTTTAAAAATGACACGTGGACGAAATATGTCACTATGGTGCCTAGGCTTGGCATTGGGTTGGACTACTCTAAGGTATGGGGTCGAAAATTTATGTTCGGGTTTGAGTCTGACTTGAATCTTAATCAAGTTCAGCCTAAGTTTGATTATTTTAATTTTAAATTTAAAAACAATATAATTTTATTTGATATTTTCAATCTTCAAGCAACTTGAATCTGAATTCAATTTGAAACTCTGATTTTTTTAAAAAGTTCAAGCCTAGCCTAAAACCCAATCAAATCGAGCTAGATTTATTGAATTTAGATTAGGTCGAACCAGACAAAAATTGTCATCCTTATATGATGCTGACTTGACATGAATGTAGATGCCATGTTAGCATTTTAAATCAATTTACTCACTTTATGAATGCTATGTTAGCACTTTAAATTAATTTATCCATGCTTCCACATATATTATTACTAAGTCCTTTTCTTCTAGTTCAAAGAACTCGATTAAAAAGTACTAATTGTAGGAGGATTTAATTAAAAAATATAAAAATAGTCTAGTTATAAATCATTGTCATTTTAGATAATGTTAAAAAATAAAAGATATTAATTTCATATTCAAACCTCATATTTCCTAGAACTATTTTATTATCATATGTATTTAGTAAGACTTATAAGTTTACCATCAACTTATATGTATATTTTAAATTCATTAAACATTATTTTTCTATTGTATGATTGACTAAAAATATTATTTTATACATACTTTTGATATTTGAAATTATACAAAATAATAAGGATAGGTAACTAGACTCATTTTGTCAATTTCTTAACCAAGTCCTACTATTATTAATATTTTCCCAATCAAGTTATTTGATCTAAAGTAAGGGAATATATTAGTGTTACAAGTGGCCACGTAAGTCTCACACTGCCACATTCCACGTGAACATCACATCAGTATCATTGTATCAAGGGATACTTGGGAGCATTGTTTTAAAAACCGGGCCGGATCGATCAGTTCGACCGGTTCGATCGGTAACCGGTCGGCTATTCGGTCTGGTTCACTCCTAAAAATCGGTTCCTAATTGAACCAGTGAGAACCGATCAATTGACATGTTGAACCGGTCCTGTTCGACCACTGGTTCAATACATTTTTTATTTTTTATTTTTAATATTTTTATATTATTTGGTATATTTTTGTAATTTTTTTAATAATACTAATATTATATATAATTAAAGATAATTATTGCATAATTATAACGTTACATTGGTTCGATCGGTGGTTGAACCGGTCAAACCGGTGACCAGTAAGGCTTCCGGTTTGATGTCTGGTCCGGGTTTCAAAACTTTGCTTGGGAGCATTCTAATATTGTATTTGTTTTATGTTTATGAGGTTGATTTGAAACTTTATATAAGGAGTAACATTTATTAATTTTCAAAAGGATATTATGAAGCTTTAAAAGACTTATGTTCTTTAGGACCATTGTACATTAGGCTAAATAATTTTGAACTTATTAGATATTTTAATGCATGATCTAATATCACTTGTTAGTCCTTATAATGAAACCCAAATGATAGAGAATTGAATTTAAAATAAAGACGAATAAAGAGACATGAGGGGTAGAGAGAAAATGCTTTAAGAAATTGTGTCTATACATTTAGCCATTAAACCTAGCTATTTATATTGTATGACGTGATCTTTACATTAATTAGAGGATTATGTGAATATCTCTTATTATTTCAATACATAATTACAAGCTTATGTAATAGTTCTTGCTAAAACTCAATATTCACAAATCTTCTTTATTTAGATTTGGTTCAGCCGGATTCTGCTGAAGTTGACCGTCATTGTTCTGATCCATGGCCTAAGCAATTCTGGCTTTGAGATACCTGCAAAACAGATAAAGGCGCGCCGGGAGTTGGTTCCCGGGAGGCCCCTTCGACGCTCAAGTCAGTTTTCTTCTAGGGTTTTGGTTGCCGTAAACAGAGAAAAGTAGGGTTGATTTGTCATACCTAAGTTACAGTAAAATTATGCCTTATATACCTGGGATTGCCGTTAGGTTTAGGTCTTTACGTGAGTCATAGCGTTTGCATGGGAGTCTAACACCCGATGGATCGAATGGGCTGTGATCGTTGGGCCGTCGATATCCAAGCCCGGGGTTGGGCCGGTCAAGGTCGGTCCAGCCGACCCAACCATAAGCCCCCTACTCCTCGAGTCTGAGCTAAGAGAAGGGTCGAAGGAGTACATGAGATTGTACAGCCTATTCGGTCGTAGGATCGTGGTAAGTCCGATCGACCGGGCATCGCCAATTAGCGAGCGATAGCTCGGAAAGCGATTGACCGATCGGTCGGAGAGTTGGGTCGATCGATCGAAAGTGTCCGGCCATTCAAGCTGGGTCGGGAGGATCGGTCGGCTTATGCCAGGTCATGTGATCGACTGGGTGCTGGCGTCTGGTAATTTGAAACCAATGCGCCGTTCAATTACCGCATGGGTGTTGAAATCCGAAACGCTTGATGTAATTATTATTGACGGTCTGCCTCTTCTAGGCGTCACCAAAATTTGGAACGTCGCATCTCTTGGACCGCCGTGCATTTATCGCGCACAATTACGTGTGTCTTTTCGTTTGCCGCGTCATGTCAGCCTCTTAGATTTTTCCACGTAGGCAATCCGGATTGGTATGTTTGTTCGACTGATACTATAAATTCTGAG
>JAOSBP010000009.1:8828752-8838854 GCA_027563825.1 Erythroxylum mucronatum
TGAAATCCTCAAAGCAGGTAATACAGCGTGGGGGTAGACTGTTGAACCACCGCCGGGCTCCTTCTTGAAAGGCTGTATAGAAAGTCTTACACTGAATCGCATCGGGAATGCAATGCAAGTTTATCATTGATTGGAAGTGTTGGAGGTAATCGAGGGGGTCGGTCTTTCCTATGTACTTCTCTGGCGTTGGTATCTTAGTACCGACCGCTGGAAGGCTATCCAGGATCTCTGGAACGAAAGGAGAACAGTATTGTGTGGATGATTGATCCGGGTGGGAATTCATGGCTATATTGATTCGACTGTCAACGATTTTTTCTAGGGCTTCAGCAGAGTGCCGATCGGGCATCATACTAATCTGCCGAGCGGGGGTTTGCTACAGTTTTGACTGTAAGATTTGGCGAATCGATAGATCAGCCGCTTCTTCTATTTGTCGTTGGGTGAGGGAGACTTGTTGTGGTGCAAGGGGCGAAGTGGTTCCAGCGTTGTCCTCCAGGGCTACGCTTTGTGCTTCTTGATCTCGGTTCTGAGATTGTGGTTGATCACCTGGGTGTGAAGATTGTGTGTGGTTATGCAGCAGTAGCTCATCTGCACTAGGGTTTTGGGTGATAGGTTGAGGCAGCGTTAACGGAAAGGTAGCGGGTAATCACAAGCCTATTCGTCGCAATGCAAGTGCCGCGATGGCGGCTACATCAGGATTGGCTGCTGCCGCCTGATTTATCTGAGTGGTTTTAGACGTGGTGCCCTGACGCCCGGCCCCACGGTGGGCGCCAACTGGTTCCATCTGATTTTGATGGGGCTGGGCGCTGTTGCTTAGATCCATGAATCTAGATAACTTTGGCTAGAGAATACCTGCAAAACAAGTAAAGGCACACCAGGGGTTGGCTCCCGGAAGGCCCCTCTGATGCTCAAGTCAGTCTTTTTGTGAGGGTTTTGGTGGCTAGGAATTAAGAGAGTACGAGGGTTTTGAAGTCGTACCTTTTTTCTGATGAGGTAATGAGTTTATATAGTAAATACCTATAGGAATTAGGTCAACGTCGAGGAACGGGGGCGCCGTTCTGAGTTTGGGCTTGAGCCTAGCACGACCGACCCAACCATAAGCCCCCTACTCCTCGAGTCTGATCATAGGGAAGGGTCGAAGGAGTACACAAAGATTGTGCCGCTCGTCCTTATGACAACTCGTGATACGCCAACCGATTGAGCGTAGATAGGACTGATCGATTAAGCAAAGTTCTTTATCAAAGGATCCGGCGTTCACCTCTGGCATTTATGAACGCATTGATCTGTTTAACCAGGTCACCAAATCGATGGACTGGGAGATTAAAAATCTTCTTGATCAGGTCAATGCTTTGAGGGCTCAGCTTGTTTCGGTAGAGGGGGAAAAGAGCCGAGTAGTTGCATCCAGGGGTGAGCTGGAAGGGGAGTGCCGAGCATTGCAGCTCAGTAACGGGAAAGATTGTTGTCTTTTCAAATTGTAGGCAGCGAGCGAATACATTCGATGCATATTGATCGGTATTGAGGTTCGAGAGGATCGTGGCTGAACGATCTCGAAGCTGAACAATGCTAAGGCCGAGCGATCTAAGGTTGTGTTCTTGGAATCGCTTGGTTCCAAGATCCTATCTTGATAACCTGACCGAGCGATGTCGAGGCCAAGCGGGTTCCAAGAGCCTATCCTGGCAACTTGGCCTAGCAATATCGAGGCCGCGTGGGTTCCAAGATCTTGTCTTGGCAACTTGGCCGAGTCATGTCGAGGCCGAGCAGGTTTCAAGATTTTGGGTCTTGGTGTCGGCCGAATGATGTCGAGGCTGAGTGGGTTCCAAGATTTTGGGTCTTAGTGTCAGCCGAATGATGTTGAGGTCGAGTGGGTTCCAAGATTTTGGGTCTTGGTGTCGGCCGAAGGATGTCGAGGCCGAGCAGGTTCCAAGATTTTGGGTCTTGGTGTCGGACGAACGATGTCGATTGGTAGAATGTTCTCCCTTTAGTCCAAGTTAATGAAACTTTTCTTGCCAAGAAGTTTGAAACCCCTTTATTGATGATGATGAGGGCGTGGGCCATTAAAAAATCTGATTGACAGGGCCAGGAAAAAGGTACCCACAAGTTGCGTGTACAAGAGCATAAGCAATAATAAAGTACGAAACAAAGAAATAAGTGAACTAAAATAAAGTTTATCTATGGGTAGAACATCTTCAGGTTTTGAGAGTTCCAGGGCCTCAGTAGAATCTTGTCGTTCATATCGCGCAAGATGTAAGAGTCATGTCTGGCTTGTTTGACCACTTGATAGGGTCCTTCTCATGTCTGACCGAGCTTTCCAGGGAGTTTTACCGCTCGGCCAACTGGTTCTTTCAGTAGATCGGCTTTCTCTAGCTAGACTGATCCTTCTGTCGCTTATGTGAATCATTGGTTCTACCGCTCGGCCAGCCGTCATCTGCTGTACGTTTTGTGTTTTTCAACACTTCCTCTAGTTGGATATACTTATCTGCCTGATTTCTTATCTCTTGAATAGATTTGGGCTGATCGAGGGCCAATCATTTCATCAACTCTTCATCCCACATGTTACTCATAGGGGATGCCAACATGGACGAGCAGGTGAGGTCAGGGACTTCGACAGCTTCATTGTTGAACCGAATGATGAAATCCCGCAAACTTTCGTTCCTTCCTTGGGTTAACTGCATCACTTCCAAGGCCATCTTCTGTGGCCGTTTACTTGTAGCAAACTGGTTGAGGAATAGCAGTTTGAAATCCTCAAAGCAGGTAATACAGCGTGGGGGTAGACTGTTGAACCACCATTGGGCTCCTTCTTGAAAGGCTGTACAGAAAGCCTTACAATGAATTGCATCGGGAATGCAATGTAAGTTCATCATTGATTGGAAGTGCTGGAGGTAATCGAGGGGGTCGGTCTTTCCTGTGTACTTCTCTGGTGTTGGTATCTTAGTACCGATCGCTGGAAGGCTATCCAGGATCTCCGGAATGAAAGGAGAACGGTATTGTGTGGATGATTGATCCGGGCGGGAATTCATGGCTATATTGATTCGATTGTCGACGATTTTTTCTAGGGCTTTAGCACAGTGCCGATCGGCCCTCATACCAATCTGCCGAGCGGGAGTTTGTTGCAATTTTGGTTGAGACTGTAAGATTTGTCGAATCAATAGATCGGCTGCTTCTTCTATTTGTCGTTGGGTGAGGGCGACTTGCTGTGGTGCAGGGTGCGAAGCGGTTCCAGCGTTGCCCTCCAGGGCTGCGCTCTGTGCTTCTCGATCTCGGTTTTGAGGTTGTGGTTGATCATCTGGATGTGAAGATTGTATGTGGTTATATGATGGTAGCTCATCCGCACTAAGGTTTTGGGTGACGGGTTGAGGCAGCGTCAACGGAAGGACAGCGGGTAATCACAAGCCTATTTGTTGCAATGTAAGTGCCGCAACGGCGGCTACATCAGGATTGGCTGCTGCCGCCTGACTTATCTGTGTGGTTCTAGACGTGGTGCTCTGATGTCGGGCCTCACGGTGGGCGCCAATTGGTTCAGTCTGAATCTGCTAGGGCTAGACGCCATTGTTTAGATCCATGAATCTGAATAACTTCGGCTAGAGAATACCTGCAAAACAAATAAAGGCACGCCGGGGGTTGGTTCCCGGAAGGCCCCTCCGACGATCAAGTTAGTCTTTTTAAGAGGGTATTGGCTGCTAAGAATCGAGAAAAATAGGGTTGTAATCTCGTACCTTTTTCATGGTGAGATAATGAGTTTATATAGTAAATATCTGTAGGAATTAGGTCAACATTGAGGAATGGGCCGATCGACCCATGTGTCGTTCTAAGTTTGAGCTTAGGCCTAGCACGACCGACCCAACCATGTCTAATTGAAGAATTAAACATAAATTAAAAGGAGTTTTAATTTATCTAATTTTAATTGAGAATCTAACGGGTCTTACATAAAGAACAAGTCAAAGAGAGCAAAATTATTGTAATCAAATTGGACTTGATTGTAAAGTTTAAGAAACTTTATAATTAAATATCAGATATTTAATAAATAAGAATCAATACGCAATATTAGATCTTGTTTAAACATAACTTATATTTATTAGAATTATATGTGAAAACCAATGTTATGAATACCGTACCGGGCTCGATATCGGATTGAGTTTTGGAATGGAATTATACCGGTATCGATTTCGAGAAATTTTTTAAATTTATGAAATAGTCCCCTAAAATTTTTAAAAATTGTAAAATAGTCTCATATTTGTATATTATACAGTTGTACTGTATACTTTACTAGTTTATTGTTTACATCGACCATGCTTTAAAAAATCTTAATAATAAATAATAATGACAATTAAAATGAAATAACAATAATGTTGGAACCCGATCTCAAAACCGGATCCCAACCCGAAAAAAACGGAATCAAAAATGAAAACGAACGTAAACTTTCGGAAACGAAAAACGGAAGCACAAAGAACGGCAGCGAAAGAACGGATGCAATCAAAAGCAGAGGTAGCAAACGCGCGCGCAAACAAATGAAAGGCAAAACGGAAACAAAAACAAAGTGCAAAACAAACGGATCTGACATCCAAAGCGAACAAGAAAATTGTCGAGTTGGAAACCTTATACTAAACCTATCCAAAACCGGTCTAATTTTTTTTCTTCCATTTCTTACTAATTCCTTTCCTCCTTAATCAAACTTATACCAAACAAAACCTTTCATCTTTCTCCCAACTTATACAAATTAAGCCACCATAATTTTTTCCTATTCGGAAATTTATTCTTCATCAAAACTTCTTTCTTCAAATTTTATCGCATTGCATAACTCTTAATCATGCATATCCGAAACACATCTTTAAACTTTTAATCTTATACTTATTCTAACCTTGCTATAAACCGATTTTTATCGAAAATTGGGCAGCATAATGGCTGTATTTTGAACAACCCAAAAATCTGCAGATCAAAAATACACACTTCTAAAATCACATCCAACCATAACAATCATCATCGGACCTCCCGTCCGGAATTTCCAGCAAAACAATGCAAACCTATAACTACACCACTTCAATAATTCTCAAACCAAAATCTAACATTAGAACTCAATCTCATTCATATACATCTCACGTCAAAATACAAATGCAAGATTCAATCTAATCCACTCATATTCATAAACAATCATAACTCATATCCCAAAATCATACACAATCCAACGATATACCTTAATTCATAATTCATATTGATGACAACACATAAGATGTGTGTCAACATATTGATAACAAGAAGCAAAAGGTTGCATAGAATAGAGCTAAAAGGTATAGTACCTTGTAGGAATTGTTCCACTTAACTTAGCCTACTAAAAGCATAAACATAGAATACAATTAAACGTTTTGTTATAGTATGATAATAGTTGTTGTAAGAATAAAATGATTGCATGATTATTCTTGCCTATATGAGATATGATAGAAATCATATGTATTTCTAGTTCATGCTTATGAGTATTTGATACTGAATTTAGATTCAACATTATTATAATATTTAAAGCATGAGAATAAATAGATTGTTAAGTAAAAGTATTTGATCTATGTTTACACAAATAGTTTTATGAGTTGGATCAAAGGAGACTTTTGCTTAACATAAATGGCAATAATACAAAGTTAGATAACCAAGACTATCCTTTTATGCCATGTTGAGTAATCAACATAAAGGGAATCATAAAGTTACACGTTAGGATGTATGTATCCTTTTACTTATGAATTGTATGAAATTTATAAAACTTGTCAAGTTGAAGAATAACCAAATCAACCTTTGGTGAAAGGATGATGATAGTAATAAATTATTAAATTTATACATATGATGTATTGAATGAAATAACAATTCATAAAAGGATAATACTTATATTTCATTATATTTCTAATGACTTTATGTAACATCCCACTACCATAGGATACATACCAGAATATCCTGAGGATATTCTAGTACATAACCTATAATAATGACATGTTAGAGCAGTAACTACAATCCCTTAATCATGGCATCATCATAAATACATAAATGTCACCATATTTAAAATTGAATCCTCATTTCATTTCATTAAAAAAACTATATATATACATTATAGCTTTTCAGTAACTTCCAAATATGTACAATGATCCAAACCTAATACAAAACATGCTACATGAAAAAGGAATTAATTAAAAAGTCTTATTAAGTCCTTCAGTCTCTGCTGACCGACCTTTGAGCCATTCTTCTTCACAAAAGTACAAGAATTATGCTTCTTGTAGAGTCTCTCTGTCGCTAATGTCCTCTCTTGTTCCTGAACAATTTTGATGAGTTTTGAGAACTCAGTGATATAACCATCCTCGATGGTTCACTCAATTCATATCACAGATCAACACATGTAAACACATAATTCAAATCTTTTCATTTAGCATATAACATCACATATCCCATTTTTTTCAAATACATGACCACATTATATTTCAGTCAGTCAAACACATGTATACAGTGTATATGCAAATGTTTGTGAGACTCACTTTCAATTTTTACTTTGTTGTGACTGAGTACCTAAACTGTCACATATTTATTATGGATACCGGGCTCATTAAGACTGTCCCGTATCCATTTTGGATACTGGGCTCATTAATGCAGTCCCTTATCCATTGGGGATACAAGGCTCATTAAACATAATGAGCCTTTGGCTCTTAAACACAATTTGAGCTTAAAGCTCATTTTTGGTAGCTACTCATGTCACAACTCTCATTATTTGATTATGCATTCATGTAATGGAATGCATCACTCATATTCAATCAATCATTCATAATTTAAATCACATTTATTATCGGACCTTGGTCCGGCATTCAACAATCATGTTGAGTAAACATATAGTCAGTCCAAATTCACATTCAAGGAGCACTTCAAATATCACAGTCCCAATCACATTTTTCATCAGACCTTCAGTTTCTGGAATCAACACAATCCAATTCACAATCATAAACAATTCAGAACATAATTTAGACAACCAAATAATTAAGTGGGACCATCTAGGTTACTCACAAATCGCTCCAGAAAGCTATTGCTTTAAAGTCTCGGCAATGTCTGGATGATGGCGCTCTAAATGCTCCTTTATATCATGCAAAACACATTTATATATATCACAAATTTGCACAATTGTACAAGTATTCATTTATGCGCATCTATGTATATGAAATATGTACAATGCATGTTCAATGACAATCCCAGTTATCTTATCATTATTCTTGTCACAATATCATTCATATATCAAAACTCACATAAGTTAATTTGTACTAAGGGTTTGGACCACAATAAAACAATTTGAAACTAATTTCATAATCCAATTGATCATTCCAGATTTTTCTAAAAACATACTTTTGGGTCCACTTTGCATTAACATTTTGGCATGGACAATGGAGTAATTTGGTAACATGTCCTAATAGAAAATTGTTCTCTTATGTCTTAAGTTTCTAATGACACCAAGATCTTACAATTTGGTTCATTATTCTAGGAGTTATGCTCAAAATACTATAGACTGAGTACATTTGAAATTTTGGCTAGTGTGTGATCATGCACTCAAAGTTGCACAATTCATATCTCTGAATTCTAATATCCAAAAATTTCAAACTTTATACTAATTGAAAGCTAAGAGAATAAGCTACAACTTTTGTGAAGACAATCATGCACTCAAAGTTGTACAATTCATATCTCTCAATTCCAATATCCAAAAATTACAAACTTTATACCAATTGAAAGCTAAGAGAATAAGCTACAACTTTTATGAAGACAACTTTGTTTGATTCGGCCTACATCAATACAGTTTATTCGATAACAATAGGACATGATTTCTGTCACGGGTAGTGCTTCAACCTAAGCCAAGACTCAATTTCAAGCTAAATTTCAAAACTCTTAAAGACAGAATTCAAATTCAATTTCTTCTTAAAAATTGTAGTCAAATGTCTCTAATTCAATTTAAATCAAGAATCATCTCATTTGGAAATCTACAGATCAAAATATAGCCAAAATACCAAAGCATGTTCAGTGAAAATAATACATTTAAGATATTCCAACATAATTAATCATTAACATCATATGGAATTCATCCTAATTCATCATCATCAATTCTCTATTATAACATGCCATAAACACTAATCTTTTACTTACTTGTTTAGTTTTAATCATAGCTCAAAAGTCACTCTAAATCAGTACTCCAAACATGCAGAATCATCACACGTTCAAGGTGAAACTTGGAAGGATTTCAGCTAGGACAATAAGGCAACTATATTCTGATTCTCTACTTAACTTTGTGAGGGTGAAGCACAGATTATTGGTGCAAAAATTAGACATGAACATAAACAAACATAGAGAGGTGCAAGGAAGAGTGTTTCGGTGGTGTGTGAGAGGAAGGAAGAAGAAAAATGATCGTAGCTGGAGTTGCTCCTGCTGAAACTTACACCTAAGGTGTTAGGTGTCATCTAATGGAATGGCCATATGTCTTATGACATGTTCAGCACTTATCAAGCATAGGTGCTGCCAAATGTCTCTCACTAAATAGGTCACTTGTCCATTAATCAACTATGCCATTTGTCATCAACTTACCAACCCATTTGTCACACAATGATTGATCTATTTGTCAATTAATTACTAGTCCATTTGTCACCAATTTAATTATGCCAAATGTCACTCAATTATAAGCTAAATCATTCAAATTTTTCATGCATCAATTTATCCTACCACTTGGCATTTGTCCTAGTCCAAATGTACATTCTAATCCATCAATTTCCCAATCCATAACATTAAATTCTAAATTTTCTAATTGAAATCCAATCATACCAAAATTCAAGACATATCAAAACACAATTCACATTTATAAATCAATTTTACTAGGAAAATGTCAACGAATTCATGTACAATCATATTATTGTGCATAATCAATATTCACGTGTATTTGTATGCCATATTATGCATAAGCATGAAATTCCCTTTCTAATTTCTCATTTACTTTGTTGTACGCTATTCTAGCCTTATTATGAGTAACAGGATATTACGCTTTATGTGATATAGTCATATGGATTAAATGAAATGTTGATTTAAAAATTTTGAAATATTTAAATAGTTTAAATCTGAGTAGAAATTAAGCATTGAGGATATTGAAGCATTTTGATGAGATTGATTTGTTAAGTTTTAAATTTGTAGTTATCTACAGGGAATGAGATTCTTTAGTGAATACGTTCACAAAATTCCATAAGAGTATGGATTTATGTAAGGAGGAAAATACAATATGGGATATTGTATTATTGTATGATACAATATTGTTTCTTCTATAACTATGCCTAGTACAATGACTTAACTTTAATAGTTCCAGTTGAATCAATTAGCAAGATTTCATTTTAGATACGAAACACTAAGTCTTTGAAAGAGTCAAAATTAATGATTCAAGGATGTGATGCTTGGTTGACGCTTATATTATCCATTAAGTTTAAAATCAAATTGGATAATAAAAAATTATGAGATATCCAAAAGGTTGGATAGAATCTTAAAACCTCTTAAACAAATTGTTTGTTTCAGTGTCTACTTATAATAGAATGGTTCTTAAGATAAATAATAGGAGTAAGATAGTTTGAAAGGTTCAAATATCATGACAATACATCAAATTAGAACTATTGCCTTTATTGATACATTTGATATATATTTGAAAGGCTACAAAACATTGAAAGATTTACTTTCATAATAAATTCAAAGAGTTTATTTTGGAGATGATTGTGAATTTATCATCTCTACAAGAAGATTAGTGGAAGTATAGTTTTCATTTTCAATGGGAGTATTTAAAGACATATTACTCGTAGAGAACAACAATCCTAATTTTCAATTGTTGAAAATATAAATTTCCATGAACAACTCTTATTGGATATGAAAAAGTAACAACTTAATTTTAGGAACTAGATCTATAAAGACAGATTGGAAGTTGTTTACCTATTCTAATTCCAAGTATATAAATATGTTATAAAGGTGTTTAGTATTTGAGATATTTGATTTTTTTTTTGAGGAATAAGGTATGAAATGCTATTAATAATCAACAAAAGTCATAATAGCAGGAGGTGGAATATCAAACCACTCTCCTAAG
>JAOSBP010000009.1:8838954-8857102 GCA_027563825.1 Erythroxylum mucronatum
CGAAGACCACGAGTCGGGAAGATCGGGCCAATTTCAGAACCATTTTGCAACACCCAGTACCGAACAGTGGAGATACAGTCAAAAATAAGTTGTACCCAACGATGATCAAACCCCATAGCAGTCAAAACATCCCGAACAAATGTCCATTCCATCCTATCATACGCCTTGCTAATGTCCATCTTTAGCGCAGCAGAATAATTAGAACCCCTACTACGGCGACGAAAAGTATGCATCATCTCATAAGCAAGAATACAATTATCTTGGATGAATCTCCCTGGAATAAATGCGCTCTGGCTGTCCGATATAATCAAAGGTAAAAGATGCCGAAGTCGAGTAGCAATCATCTTTGTAACAATCTTCATCACCACATTACAAAGCGCAATGGGTCTGAATTCCGTCATCAATTCCGGCGAGTTAACTTTAGGGACTAGCACAATAGCCGTATCATTAAGGCTTAAAGGAAGACATCTCTCATGTAAAATAGAAAGACAAAAAGCAGCAACATCTCTCCCAATCAAGTCCCAATAGGCTTGAAAGAAACCCGGGTTAAAGCCATCCAAACCTGGAGATTTATCCGGCTTCATTGAAAAGACTGCCGAACGAACATCGTCTAATGAATAGTCAGCCATCAACAAATCATTATGATCTGGGGACACCACCAAGTCAAGTAGATTCACCACTGGAGTCGTCTCACAATGTTGGGAAGAAAATAATTGAGCAAAGTAATCATGCATGATACGATCCAGACCAGTATCCCATGTAAACCAATTGCCATAGTCATCACGCAGCTTCTCAATTTTATTCTTATTCCTACGAGCAGTAGCAACACGATGAAAGAAGCGAGTATTACGATCACCACCCTGAAGCCAATATTCTTTAGCACGCTGCTTCCAAAAGGTCTCTCTGGCTTCTAACAATTCATGGTATCTCGTCTTGGCTTGAATAAATTGTTGCACATCTGAAGAGATTCTCGAACCTCTCAAGTCCTTCATGAGTCGCTTACAAGACCCAATTTCAGCTTTATGGAGATCTTTTAGCTCTTGACCCCATCGACATAACGCCTCCCCACATTTACCCAATCTGTCCAACAAAGTACAGTGCCCATTCACTGCCCAACAATCAACAATCAATTCACGGCAGCCTGATTCTCGAACCCAAGAGTTCTCAAACTTAAAATGTGGCTTATAAGACCTGCGTACGAAACAACGATATTGTAGAAATATAGGAAAGTGATCGGAGGACGTAATATCTAATACCTCAGCTTTACCATAACTGAACCGTTGAAGCCATAGATCATTCACCAATATTCGGTCAAGCTTCTCCTCCTTCAAATGACCACTATGACGACCATGTTCCCACGTAAAAGGATGTCCAGCCATAGGGAAATCAGACAAACCCGAATCAAGAATAGCTTGTCGAAAACCATGAATGAGATGAATAGGTTGAGGACGTCCACCTCTTTTCTCCCAACTAGAAAGAAGGTCATTAAAATCACCTAGGCAAACCCAAGGTAAGTCAGAATGGGAAGCCAGAATGCGAAGTAATCGCCAAGAATTAGCTCTACGAGAACGCTCAGGTTCTCCATAAAAACCAGTAAGTCGCCATTTACCAAGAAACTCAACATCAACTTCAACATCAATGTGACGAAAAGAAGAGCTAATAAGAGTAACATCATTAACACCTTTCCAAAGTAAAGCCAAACCCCCACTACGACCAATGCAATCAACAGAAAGGAAATCATCATAACCCAACAAAAGTTTTATTTCGTCGATTCTAGTTCGACAACACAAAGTTTCAATTAAAAAAACAAACTGTGGCTTCTTGTCGCTAACTAATTCCTGCAAGACACGTACTGCTCGTGGGTTGCCAATCCCACGACAGTTCCAGCTAAGAGTACTCATTGCTGTCGGCGGGCCTGGAAACCATGGTCGGCCGTTGGTGGGTGCTGCAGGAGCGAAGTGTCTGGATTGGCACTACTATTAGGCCCATCATCCAAAGGCCTTCTTCTCTTGGAATCCGTAAAAGTAATACCATCACTAGAGTTACCATCAGATTTTCCCCCTTCCATAGTATCCCCTGAATCACGGTCATGCAAATCTTGATTCACAGCAGAAGTAACGTCACCGTGAAACAAGGGAGTAGCTGGAACGCCACTAGCTGGAACGGCAGGGCCCTCCACCAACCAACGAGAACCTATCGTGGATTGATTCCGGCAGGAAGCTCGGATTTCAGGACCAAAACGGCGAACCACCTGCTTAACATGACTGTCAAGAAGACACCTGCAAAACTTCTCTGTATGATCCAGCATCCCACATATGAAACAAACATTAGGTAGCTTTTCCCAGATGAACGAGACAGTAAACCAATTGCCTTGCTCATGACGAAGCTTCTTAGTGCCAACGATGGGAGTTCGAACATCCTTCTTGATACGAATTCGCATATAGGAATTCCATGAGCGGTGAAAATTATTCGGATCAGAAGAAACAAACTCTCCCAAGAAATTACCAAGTCTCTCAAGAACAGCTTCAAACCTAAAGCCAGAAACCAATCCATGTATCTGAACCCAGATCAACACATGATATAAAGGAACATCAGCTGGCCGTTGATTCTCGCCCACTCGATTCAGCAAAAGCAAATTGTTCGAAAAAGTACAGGGAGACATGTCTAAAGCACGCTCAACATCAACAGTATGGTAAAACCGAAACAGATATAAACCTTCAGCCTCTTCAGTAATAGTAACTCCCATGAATGGTTGCCAAAAGGAAGCCAAAGTTTGTTTCATGGCTTGAAAATTGACTACTTTTTCTGTTATAAATCGACCGACCAAGCAGAAAGAATAATCAATTTGTTGAGGAGCCACCACTTCACTGGTAAAGACCAAACCCTCATCTTCGTCCCCCTCAAGAGATAAGTTAATCATCTCGACAGAAGCAGCATCGTCCTCAGCCATTAGAAAAGAAGGAGAAAAACACGATCAAACGATTAGAAATAAGCTTGCATAGAGCAAAGACAAAAAACTCTCATAAAGAGAGAGAAACCACCACCGTCTACAAAAGCTCTGAAAGATACCAAGAAATCAACTCCTCTGATCAAATCTTATTCATCGGCAGATTTCACACGAAGTTGGAAAGCCCAAAAAACATCACCCACAATATAAATCGTAGACCGATCTACAAATATAAGACAAGCACGCGTCGCCGGCGACAACCATGACAAGCAGATCTGAAGAGGAAAGTAGTAGAAAGAGCAGATCTGAAAGGACCAGGTGCCAACTCGCAGGATCCAGATCAACAAGCAAGCAACAAACAAGCGTGACGTTCGCAGGCGCCACCGGACATGACCCAACGCTGTACTCACGCAGATCAGTACAAACATGATGAACTCACGCAGAAAGAGCAGAAAGAGCAGATCTGAAAGGACCAGGTGTTGAAACATGAAGAACTCAGCGGCATGGCTTGGCGGAGAACGGAGCCCATACTTGTGAAGTATTAAAGATATCCATTATCTTATGTATGAGTTGATATTTGAGTTTAAGAAGATAAGGATATTTACTTTAGAAGTAAATACTAGTTAAGGTTTATTTTACTTAAGAATAAGATTATTCAATATTGGAAAGGTTCCAATATAGCCATGGTTGCTAATTAAGCCATAATACATTTTTCATTTAGTGGAAATGATTAATTGGATCAATAAGTTCTTTAGTGAACTTAATATAGTTCCTTGCATTGTTCAAGACGGTAAAATATTGTAGAACATTAGAGCCATTAGGCATGTAAAAGGAGTTAAGGTCTCATCAAAGATCCAAGTATGTATTTAGGCAAATCTTCTTAATTATGATGATAATTAAGATGAAAATTGTAAGATTTAAACAAGTACTCACTATAGAGAATCTTGTAGAATCCTTTCATTTAGCCACTGTCCCAGCAGTAGCATAACCATCATACGGTGATATTATAATTGATACTTAAATGATTGGCTTAGTGCAAGTC
Source organism: Erythroxylum mucronatum (assembly GCA_027563825.1). NCBI lineage: Eukaryota > Viridiplantae > Streptophyta > Magnoliopsida > Malpighiales > Erythroxylaceae > Erythroxylum > Erythroxylum mucronatum. The sequence continues at coordinate 8,842,944 of JAOSBP010000009.1, forward strand.
AGAGATTGTTGGTTTTACACCTTATAACCGATCGCTTTGGTTGTAGTTTAATGACAATTATTTAAAGGCATTATTTATCTTATATATGTTTAGATGTATATGATAAAGCTTATGAGATAATTATATATTGCAAATGAAATTATAATGAGATTATAATTATAAGATTAATATTATATTTATTTATTATCCATAAATTATTCCCAATCATTGTTTTATTAAGACTGAACATCAACAGAATGTAAAGACTAGTAAACATTTTTTTCCTTATGAAGGGAGTAGTCGATCATATAGACTAAAGTATAGAAAGACTTAAACAAACGTGTTAGTGCTTGTTAGAGAACAACTTCACTAAAATGCGTCAATATGAGAAATCCGTTTTGAACATTACTTGTATGTCTATGAAATTCTCATTGTGATGATTGTATAACTGATCCTTTGACTAGAGATCTCCAAAGTTATCTTGTATAGAGATTGTTATATTTTGATGTTACTTATGACCTATTTAAACATGGGTTGTTCAGTCGACATTAATTAGATGTAGCATGAAATACATGGAAGTAGTTGTATGATTAAGATAAGATTCATCACCCTAAAGTAATTAGGGAGAATGTTCCGTTGTTCTCGATTAATATTAATTCGAAAAATCCTTAGTCAAAGTAAAATGACGTTTTGTAAATAGTTTACAAATGTCATTAATTGAATCAATAACTAATGATAGATAATTAATATGATTGGACTCAAATAGACTAGACATTAATTTCGTGCTTTATATCTAATCAGAACATTACATGATGAAAGGAATTGTATAGAAAAATCATACATGGAAAGATTAGTCAAAACTACTTTGACATTCCTAAATATTTGGGTGGTCATTATACGTTGTTAGATGTCAATCTTGCTATGTGATTATAAATTATTTAATTGGATAATCAAAAATAAATTAAAAGTAGTTTTAATTTATCTAATTCTAATTATGAATTATAATTATAACTATAATTTATAATCATTGCCAACATATTTTGAGAACCTAATAGGTCTCACATAAAGAGCGGGTTGAAGAGAGTAAAGTTATTTTAATTAAGTTAAACTTGATTGTAAAGGTTGAGAAACTTTATGATTAAATATGAGATATTTAATAAATGAGGATCAATATGAGATATTGGATCTTTTGGGCATAAATGATATTTAATTAAAATTATTTGTAATTCTAATTAAATTTTAATTGAAATTAGAATTTCATTTCTATTAAATTAATAAAATGTTCAAAACTTATTATAAATATACTTAAGCTCTAATGGAGTTAATACTTCTTGCTTGACCTTCTCTGTAAGAGTTACAAAATTCTCTCAACCTGCTCTGTGAATATTATAACGGCTGAATACTTATACAACTATAGTGGTTGAAATTGTTCAGTTTCAGAATCGTGGTTCGAGTTCCCAACAAATATCACCTTCTACTCTACCACTTCAGCTACACGAATAGTGTGCAACCTAGAAGATGTCGCAGTAAGAAAATGAGTTATACGACAACCAAAGCTTGGATGGTAGCAGTAACCATAGGACTTGAAAATTATTGGGAAAAAAATTGGATGGAACGGTAAAGAAATATCATTATATACATGAAAAACTAGTAGATTTGGATTATTATGAACCAAAACCATGTGCCCTTTGGTAGCTAAGTGACGACAATGTCCCCTTGTGGTACGTGGTCCAAGCAAAGTTGTAAAATTTTGTATTTTAACGTAACAAAGGGGTCTAAAATGGACATTGAAGTTACTAACACCATCCACACCCAAAGCTGAAATTCCATATTTCCATTGGCTTAGTTGGAAACCACTGGTCCAGCTCTAGCCTATAGCTCCTGGTTTTTCTCCAAACCTTGGCCCTTTCCTTTTACTTTCTATATAAGCCAACCCGACATGGGCATTCACACCAACACACGAATTTCATCAGTATCTACTCTTCCAAGCCATTAAATGAAGAACACGAGTTCAACAAGCAGAACTTGGGCAGTAGCGACCAGTATTGCAGCTGTGGAGGCCATGAAAGACCAAGGATTCTGTCGATGGAACTATACTATGAGATCATTCCACCAATATGCCAAGAACCATGTCAAGTCTATTTCTGAGCTGCCCCAGAAGGTTTCTTCTCCATCCTCTGCTGCGGTTTCTAGTAAATTGAGAGAAGACAAAACAAAGCAATCGGAGGAGTCTCTTAGGAAAGTTATGTACTTGAGTTGCTGGGGTCCGTACTAAAGCTGTAATAAGATTGCTACACCATTTTGTAGAATTTAGGCGCGTATATATATATGTAGAGAGAGAGGGGATGAGGATATGATTTGCTTTTCAGAAGTTAATTACACGATGATAATAGAATTGAGTACTTTGACAATATGGAGAGTGATTTCAATTTCTCGCAACTTATTACGAGACGTTGCAAAGTTGAGGTGGAAATAAATAAAATATAATAATTAATAATATAAATGCTAACTTCTATCTTTCTCAGTCTGTAATTGTACAGGAAGACGTATTATCTACGTTATACACTATAACGTATAGAAAGACTATAATGAAAACTAAAGTATAGGAAGACTTAAACAAACTTTACCAGTAAAGCTTTTCCTTTTGAGTTCTTCCCCAAACATTGAATAGCCCGATTTCCTTATTGTAATCTCATCTGACAGTCACATTTGTCTTCATCATATCTTGAAAAAGGTTTACTATATTAGATAATGTCAACAATAATGTCAACAATTCGGTGCCTACCATACCTCGTAAGAACAAAATGGCTGACCATTTGGCAGTCATTTGGTGCCTACTATGCCTAGTAAGGATAAAATGGCTGACCATTTGGCAATCATTCACATAAGGCACTCTTGTCTATAAAAAGGCAGGAGTAACATGAAGAAACACACAAGCATAAAAAGAAAGATGTGAGGTGAGAGAGAAAAAAAGGTCAAAAATATTCTGTATATTTTTGTGGGTCTAGCTTTTTCTCCTTATAATTCTCCACTTTTTGTCAGTAGTAAAATTCTTCTATTCTTGTCCATAATTTTTATCCTAATTTATGAGTTTTTCATGTAAAATCTATGTCTATTTTATCTTCAATATTTTCAGTTTCAATATAGCTGCGACCCAACTCTATCTAAGTCCTAATTATTCCTAACAAGTAGTATCAGAGCCAACTTTGGGTGCGTGTATCTACTTATTGTATGTTTTGTAGTTGCCACTAAGTGTGGATCCTCCACATCAAAAGAAAAGTTAGAATATTACTCATCGTGTCAAAGGTACCTATTTATAAAACGGTTGTGATAGAAGTAATGGCGGCAAAGGACAACATTGAAAAATTCAACAGGAGTAATTTCTCAATGAGAAAGCTGAAGATAAAGGCAATCTTGAGGAAAGATAATTGTCTGGCAGTCATTAGTGAACAGTCAATTGGAGTCACAGATGAAAAGTGAAACGAGATGGATGGAATGTTGTAGCTAATCTTCACCTAGCTTTAGCTGATGAAGTATCATCCAACATAGAGGAAAAGAAGATTGTGAAGGAAATATGAGATCATCTCACAAAATTACATGAGGCCAAATCACTTTACAACGAAATTTTTCTAAAGAGGAAACTATACACTTTACTCATGACAGAATCCACTTCGGTGACGAAACACTTAAATATTTTAAATATTCTATTTTCTCAATTCACATCATTGGGGCACACAATAAAAATAAGTGAACGTGTGAAACTTCTATTCCAAAATCTACCAAATTCGTATAATCAACTAGTCATCAATTTAACAAACAATACAGACACTCTAATCTTCGACAGTATTGGAGCTACTATTTTGGGAGAAGAGAGTTGGAGCAAAAGTAAGTAAGACAGGCTGACAAATTCGCAACAAGCGGAGGTCTTGATGGTAACGAGAGGAAGATCAATGGAACATGACCCAAGTGTAAGTCATAGTCATAGTAGATCAAAATTCAGGAATAAGAAGATTTCAAATGCTACAATTATGGCAAGAAAGGGCACTTGAATAAAGATTGTTGAAATCTAAATAAGAAAGATTCTATTCCTCAAGAAAATGTAGCAAACACTTCAGATGATGAAGGTGCAATGATCTGTGAAGCAGCAACGACTATTGGAGGCAAGAGAAGATTTGTTGATGTATGACTTCTCGATTCAACAGTTATTTTTTATCTGACCTCTCGAAGAGGATGATTCCATCAGTATGAATCTGTCTTTGAGGGATTGGTGTACAATTGTAATGATCAAACTCTGAAGATCGTTGATATCGATACCATCAAGTTAAAGATGTATGATGGACAACTCAAACTATTGAAAAAGTAATGACATGTAGAGGGCCTGAAGAAGAATTTATCATCTTTTGGACAATTAGATGATCTCATTTTTAGATTTGAGAATCAAAACAAGATCATGAAAGTGATTAAAGAAGCAGTGGTATTTATGAAAGCAAAGAAGATTGTTGCAAATCCTTACATGCTAAAGGGAATAACATTGCAAGAAGGAGAGGCATCTGTTGCAGTGACTAGTCCAGATAACAAATCTATAATGATGTGGCATAAAAAGCTTGGATATATATCAGAACAAAAATGAAGATACTTGTAGAGAAAAATCTACTTCCAGGTCTTACAAAAATTTCACCACCCTTTTGTGAGTATTGTATTGTGAGTAAGCAACATCAATTGAAATTTAACATATCAAAGTTCAAAAGTAAAAGAATTCTATAATTGATTCACTCTGATGTATGACAAGTACCAGTTACGTCCCTAAGAGGTGTAAATTTATTTATATCATTCATAGATGATTATTCGAGGAGATGGTAGGTATTTTCTATTAAGAGGAAAACATATGTGTTTCCAATTTTCAAATTTCACAAAGCACGGGTAAAACTCGAATCTACAAAGAAGATCAAGTGTTTCTAGTCAGATAATAAAGGAAAATATACTGGTAAAAAGTTTGATGAATTTTGCAAGCAAGAAGGTACTAAAAGGCAGTTCATGATGACATACACTCCTTAAGAAAATGGAGTAGTAAAGCGAATGAATATAATTCTGTTGAAAAGAACAAGAGCAATGTTAAGAACTACAAGCTTAGATAAGAAATTCTAGACAAAGCAGTTAGTACTACCTGTTATATGGTGAATCAAGCTCCATCAACTACAATTGAGTTGAAGACGCCAATAGAGATGTGGATTGGTAAACCAGTGGATCATTCCACCCTCCATATATTTGGAAGTCTTACCTATGTGATGTTCAATGCCCGATAAACTACAAAGTTGGATCCAAAATCTAGAAGATAAATTTTCTTAGGATATGCTGAAGGTGTGAAGAGGTATCGTCTGTGGGATCCCACAACCTACAAGATTGTTATCAATAGGAATGTTATCTTCATGAAAGATAAGTATCAAGAGTAAGCAGAAAATGTTGGCACTGTACAAGAGAATATAGAAACTACAATAGTATAAGTGGATAGAGAAGTTGATCAAAATAATTCTTCTGAAGCTGCACCAGAGCACGATGAGTAAGAACCAATTGAATCTAATGTTTCAGATACTTAGAGATTAACTCGCATAAGAAGAGCACCGACCTGACATTCATATTATATTATGAAGAGCAATATTATATATTGTCTTTTAATTGAGGACAAAGATCCATCAACCTTTCAAGAAGCAATGAATAGTTCAAATGCATCTTATTGGATGATAGTAATGCAAGAAAAAATTGACGCACTTCATAAGAATAAGACATAAGAGTTGGTTTCACTACCACAAAGAAGAAAGCCTATTGACAATGAATGAGTTTACAAGATCAAGCGAAGTGGTGATGATCAAGTGAAGCGATATTGTGCTAAATTGGTAGTAAAAAAATATGCTAAAAAAAGGTATTGATTTTAACAAAATATTTTCTCCTATGATTCGACTCACTATAGTTCGAGTAGTTTTGACAATATATACTATTTTTGACTTGCATCTTAAGCATTTAGAAGTGAAAACTACATTTTTTTATGTTGATCTTAAAGAAAAAACTTATATGCTCCAACCAGAAGGTTTTGAAGAAAAAGGAAAAGAAAACTTGATTTACAGGTTGAACAAATTTCTCTATGGTTTAAAGCAGGGGCCAAAGTGTTAGTATAAGAGATTTGATTCCTTCATCATGAACCTTGAAAGCAACAAACTGAATGCAGACTCTCGTGCATATTTCAAGAAGTTTGAAAAAGATAATTTTATAGTTTTGCTATTATATATGGATGACTTATTAATTGCATACTCCAACAATGATCGTATCAAATAATTGAAGGCACAGTTGACTAGAGAATTTGAAATAAAAGACTTAACATCAACAAACTAAGATTTTATGGATGCAAATTCATTAAGACAAAAATAATAAGATTTGCTTTCTCAAAAGAATTATTTAAAGATATTACGACGTTTCAATATGCAAGATTGTAAGTCAATTTATATCCCTCTTCCTGTTAATTTCAAGTTATCCTTAAGTATGAGTCTTATTAATGAAAAAGAGATGATGGAGATGCCTCGAGTACCGTATGTATCAGCAGTGGGAAGCTTAATATTCGCTATGATTTGTACAAGATTAAACATTGGACGTGTAGTGAGAGTAATTAGTCAATATATGACGAATGTTGATTGAGAGCATTGAAATACTGTTAAAAGAATTATCAGATATATCAAGGAAACCTTAGATTTTGCATTATGTTATAGAATATCAGATTTTACTGTCAAAAGATATGTTGATGCTGATTATACAGGTGATCTTGACAAAAGTAAATCCACTACTGAATATGTGTTTACATTAGCTGGAAAGACTGTGAACTGAGTTTCAAAACTGTAGTCAGTTGTGGCTATGTCAACAACAGAAGCAAAATATGTAATAACTACACAAGCCAGTAAAAAAGTAGTGTGGTTGAAGTTGATCTTAGAAGAACTCGAATGCAAGAAGAGAACATTATTTTATTTTGTGATAACCAAAATACTTTGCATCTTGTAAGGAATCCAATATTTCATTCAAAAGCAAAACACATTCGAGTTCAATATCACTTTATTAATGAGAAATTGTAAAAAAGAACAGTAGACATACAGAAAATTCATACAATGGATAACCTGATAGATTTTATGTGATGTCAATTCTCGTGTGGCTTGACGGAGACATAAGCAACATGAAGCGGCAAAGTAGAAAAGAATAGTATGAAGATATGATTGATTATTAATCAAATCTTTAAATGGGAGAATTGACAACAATTGTGGTTGGTAGGCACTGAATTCGGTGCCTACTATGCCTAGTAAGGGTAAAATGGCTGACTATTTTGTCAGCCCTTTTGTCTTTACTAGGTATGGTAGACACCGAATCCAGTGCATACCAACCACCATTCACATAAGGCACTCCTGCCCATAAAAAGGCAAGAATAATATGAAGAAACACACAACAAGTAGAAAAAGAGAGACATGATGTGAGAGAGCAAAAAAAGAACAAAAATATTATGTATTTTTTTGTGGATCTAGTTTTTCTGTTTATAATTTTCCAGCTTTTTTTAATAGTAAAATTCTTTTATCCTTGCTCGTAATTTTTACCTTAATTTAGTAATTTTTTACATAAAATTTATGTGTCTATTTTATCTTCAATATTTTCAATTTCAATATAGCTGCAACCTAGCTCTATCCAAATCCTAATTATTCCTAACAAATAATTGATTTGCTTAAGCATGACTTGTGACCATAGAGCTCCAAGAAATGACATTCGTCTCAGGAATGTCATTTATTAAAATTTAAGTCCAAGAATTGTTTGAATTGCCATTTTATTTTATACCAACCTCCCCCAACCTGTACCATGCTTATAGGTACAAGCAACAATAACTCGTGCTTCAGCAACTGCCAAGTTGGAAAGATTATTGAAGCGGAAGCCATGTATCTCTCCTTGCAATGCACAAGCAGCTGACTTTGTAAACTCCTTGGAGTTGCCAAATATTTTCAACAGTCCCTTCTCATTTAAATTTCCTGTTAATCCATAAGCAAATATGATATTTAAATTAAGAGTAAACATGGACAGAAACAGAAGTGGGCTTGATTACCATGATCTGGAGAAACTTGTTTAAGTTTCCCCAATGTCAATTGGACAGAAGTCATAAAAAATTTCTCGCCCTGCGGAAACATCCTGTTCCTCCACAGAAAGAACCTTGAATTCCCACTATTCCGCGTCCCAAATACGAATAAAGATTACAAATCTGATCAAAAGGTTCCCTTATCGCAACTAAATTCCCTTCTTTTGCAAAACCCGTGATCATTGCATTCCAAGAAACTGTGTTTCTTTCCTGCATATTTTCAAAAGCTTGATGTGTTAAATCCATTAATCCACACCTTCCATACATATCTACCAGCGTGTGCCCAGGTAAATATCAACCTCCACATGATTAACATTAATGTAATCAACTACAGTCGCTCAAGTGGCTATAAGTTAACATCACTTTAACCATCGTAATGACGTCAGCTTTTACATTGGCTTCTAACATTGCACGAAATAAACCCAAACACCTCATTAAACATGGCATCACATCCTCCTTCCTAGAACATAGTTGAAACAGTATAATTGGGACTGAAGATCTGAACCCATTAAACATATAGCACTGACTAAAACCACATATCAACGAATTCCAAGAAACCAAGTCTCTTTCAGCCATTTCATCAAACACCTATAGAGCAAATCCGATGTCACCTTAAGAAGAACACGTAAGAATCAAAGCATTAGACACAAAAAGGTACGAGCAAATCCGACGTCACCTGAAGAAGAATCCGTAAGAATCAAAGCATTAGACACAAAAAGGTACGAGCAAAATCCAAGTTTTATCACGTGAACATGAAACATTTGACCATGCAACACTCCATCTTAAGCCATGATACACACGAAGCAAGGGGAAAACGAATTTTATGTGTTTTTTCCAACCACAACCAACGTATAAGTAGAGATAAAGAGATTTGTGATATATGTTTTTTCCAACCACAATCAGGGCAAATCTAAACTTTTCTCGTTAGTGGACGACAAGCATGAACATGCAGATGCATTATATTTTTAAAACCCAAAAAATAAGCTATAGACTGAAGATCACGTACTTGGATTTAACGTGTTCTTTAACATGAACAAACATATAGATTGAAGACGACAATCACGCAGCTGAGATCGACAGACAGAGCGAGAAAGGTAAGTGAGTCGCAACGTAGCCGAAGAGTTTAATTTTTCAGAGGATAAGTTAAAAAGTCCAGAACATTTCTGGCGCCCGTGTATAATCCCAAGTCTTATTATATATTCTCCCTAAAATATTACGAAGGGTATAATATACGAAAAAAACGATTTATTTGTTATATTTATATAAATAATATAATTTTAACTAATAATACTTTAATTATTATTAATTATGACGAATTAACCAAATTTCAAGTCGTGATTATTTCTTAAATATTTTTAAGTTTTAGGTCAGGTTTGAATTGTTTGGTCCAACTTGATCCAAAATTTAAAATTTTTAAAAATTAATTTTATTTTTGTTTTTAAAAAATTAAATAATATATAATTGAGTTTAGTTAGGTTCGTTTGTGCTCAGGCTTAAGTAGAACTTGGGGTTTGGGTTCGTCACTATTCATTTTTACCTTTAATTATTGTTTAAAATTGCAACGGATTTAATTGCTGCTTATAGAAAATTTTATAGTAACGACATTTTAGTTTGTCACCTTTTAAATATTTGACAACAAATTACTATTAGTGTTGCCTATTAATATTACTAATGGTCAAGCTTTAAAAACTGTTACATTATATTAGTTTGAAGTAACACATTTTAAAATGTTACAAATTTAGTGTTGTATAAAGCTTTTTTTTTTTTGATGGAGTGACTATTATAATAATTATTATTTACATTAAAGATGTCATTGATAGACTAATAAAGAGAATTATATCACGTCATGATGAAATAAAAATTACATAGGATAGTGATAAGTAGTAGATCTCATTTAAAGTTTTATTAGAGTAATTATAATAAGTATCATTTTCTAATGAAAACTTGATTTATTGCATAAACTATCATTTATCAATATTCAACACTAAAAATTCATTTAGGTAAATTAACGTACATATAATGGCTATCAACCTCCTCTCTACATCTACATCTCTTGTTCTCTTAAGCCTCTTAGTCCTTTTCTATAGTTGTTTTAGTAAGATTTGACCTCTTTTATGGTATAGGTTGATTACCAAGTGTTGATTCCACAAAGAATACTACTATTAACTCGCCTCATATTGTTTAACTAAAATCTCTAGATTTGCGTACAACTCTTTTTGATTATGCTAGATTAATTTATATAAAGGAATTCTTAATTTCAATTGCATGAAATTAAACATGAATCAATATACTAACACGAATTAATTCAAGAATGATAAAGAATATATAATAGACTCTTAATGAAATTGAATCATAAATTAGATTAAAATGAAATCACGAGAGACATAATAATAAAATTAAATTAAAATTATAAAACTAAAATAAATGTAATGAAATCCTTTTTTAATCTTCATGAAATTCATTTAAATTGATGAAAATCCACTACAGATATGTCTTTTTGATTATTCTTCGCTATCTCTACCACTCTAGATCGTCTTTTTTTGCACCTTTTGAAACTCTCCTTTCCTTTTTTCTGTGATGCCCTAACACCCTCAGGAGGATATTGCGAGTGCCACACACACAAAACATACATAGGACCGAAACAGATTCAAACGTACGAAACATTTCATACATATATTTTTAGAATCTGAAATAAACATACATTACATATATTATAATACATGAACTTAATACAAATTTGTTCCAAAAATCGAAACCAGCCTGAAACATAGTTATAGCAAAAACTTACAACAATTCAGAACCATATACTTTATATACAAGCCAAAATAAACTCAAAATACATTTTTGATAAAACAAGACTCAGACTCCATTAGTCATTGCGGTTGACTTGTCCCAGTCTTTATAATCCTCGCTTTAAACTTACACGGGAAAAATCCACCGTACTAAGCATATAGCTTAGTGAGTAATAACTAATCTATACAAGAAGTGACAACTCATCATACGGAGTCATGTAACAGCATAAGCATGCATTAAAAGATTGCCTAACATTAAATCAGATATAATGCATTTCAAAACAGAATTTTATAATTATCATAACTGAATATCACAAAAGGGTATAAACCCTTCAGAATCAGAACACAATTTTTGTTTATGTAGGAATCAAACATATATTAGATTGCAAAATTAGATGACTGTAAATCTATTTACAGAAGCGGGTAACGGGACTTATACAAGAGAGACCGAAGTCTCGACACCAAAGTATCCAGGAGGGATCAAAGTCTCGACATCGAAGTGTCTAGGAGCGACCGAAGTATCACAGGAACAGTTGCAAACCCTTCTAGGTATACCTATTTACCCACAATTAGGACTCAACAGTTTTAAAACAAAACAAAGTCATTTTAGACATTCCATGTGTAAAATAAGTATTCAATCATATTCACAAGCAAGTAGAAATTCCAATTATATAAACATGCATCAAACACCTCGGACAATCATTATCTGAAATTCAGAACACAATCAGCATAAATCAAATTCGATAAGCAGAACAAAGTAAGGTGTGACATTCTAAGATTACTTACTAAAGCTCCCTTATTGCTTGTTGACTCACAGTCCTGGTAATATCTGGAAGTAGTCGCTCTATAGTTCCTCTATAACATTTAACACATATACAAATCATTATTGTGTATGATTAAGAATTCATTTATGTATACTGAATATGTATGATGCATGTTCATTACAAATTCTCGGGTATATTTTCTTACTAATCTGATGTAAACATCAACTGTACTTCGAAAGTTCCAAAATTCATACATTCAATTACTATTCCAGCTTTTGCTGGAAGCACCTCATTTGGGTCAAATTTACATAATCAAGAAGATAAAAAAAATGATGTATTTATGTAACACTCTCTTCTAGACAATTGTTCCTCTGTGTCAAGTTTCCAATGATACCAAGATCATACAATTTGGTTTATTATTCAATGAGTTATGATCTAAATACCACAGACTATGTATATTTGAAAATTTGGCTAATGCATAATCATGCCTCCAAGTTGTACACCTCATAACTCTCAATTACAATATCCAAAAATTACAAAATTTATACCAATTTAAAGCTAAGAGAATAATCTACAACTTTGGTGGAGACACCTTAGCCTCATTAGGCTTACATCAATACAGCTTATTCAATAAAAACAGGACATGATTTCTATCCCTTGTAGTGCTATAGCCTAAGACAATACTCAATTCCATGCCATTTTTGAAAGTCTTAAAGATAGATTCAAAATTAGACTTCTTCAAAAAAGTTGCAGACATGTGTCTCAGGTTTAATCTAAATTAAGAATTAACTCATTTTGAAAGCCACAGATCAAAATATAAGCAAAATACCGAAACATGTTCAATAAAAGCAATAACCTTTTAATAGCCTCTTGGCTTTCATCCGAAACTCATTCATTTCAAATTTTGTTTTAGATAACTTTAGCACAAACACATCACCATTATATACTCATTCACAACCCAATTTGTTTTTTATAAAATCATCAAACTCTAATCAATTTTCTTAAACCTCTTCATCTTCATAAACTTATCAATTTTCCAGATTTTTCTTAAGTAGATTTTGGGTCTGATTTTTATGACCATTTTGACCTCGACAATGGGGTATTTAGGCCATATCTTTGACTAATAAAATGTTCCTCAATGTCGTCAAAGTCTAATGACACCAATATCATGCATTTTAGTTCAGTATCCTGCAAGGTATAATCAAAATTACAGAGGCTGTTTTCATACCTCGACAGAACACCAATTTTTACTTCAAGCCAAATTTTCAGACTCCTAAAGACATATTTCGAATTTGATTCTTTCATGAAAAATGTAGTTCTATATCTCTAGTTTACTCTAAATCAAACTCCATCTAATTTGGATACTCACATATCAAGTTATGCCCTAAATATAGATATATGTTCAGTAAAATACTGCATATATCATATTCCAATGACTATAATCCTTCATCTTGTTAATCATATCACCGAATTTGCTTCTTCTTTCACCACCCACACATGCATCAACACCATTTATGCATGCGGCAATCCACAAGCATGAAAATGTACACCTTTTATGCATGCATCCATTTACAAACATTAAAACCTCAACAGAAATCATTTACACTATTATAAAACAGAAAGCATTACTTACTTGATTCACACTTCAATTCCTTCAGCAAAAATTCCAGAAATGGGGAGAGCAAATAATGGGTTTCATTGATGGCAAAGTAAGAAGGAAGATGGTGTTTTCGGTGAAACCAAATAAAGGAGTTGCAGAAACGTTTTTCCTAATGCCTAGGTGTCCCTTTTTAAGGCTTGACATATGTCTCTAATGCATGTGTTACATGTGTCTTCCAAGTAAGGCAACCAATTGTCACTTAACCCTTTATCCATATGTTACACATTAATAGATCCATACCATTTGTCACTACATAATTTGTCTCTTATTTCAATATTTTTCTATTATTAAATACCTCAAAATTTTAATAACTTTCCTAAAATTCACCAAAATTTTGAAATAATATTAATGGTCTCCAAATAAATTTTTAACGCAATTAACTCATAATTCATATTTTAATCACATTTATAAATTAATTATACCTGAAAATGTCAATGAATGCATGTACAATTTTCTGTATATGTCAAAATTCACATGCACATATCAGCGAATGCATGTACAATTTTCTTCATCTTAAACACATATGGTCAAAATATCATTAACAAACCATTTATCCTTATTTGTGTTATAGGAAATTGTGAAAGGACCATATGCCATTAGAAGAGAAGTAAGAATAAAACGCACCAGAAATGTAACACCTAAATACCCCCTTGGAGGATATGTGGATGTCACCCATGACTGTACAATCTCGAAATTTTGGTAAATTTTTGAAAGTTGTCTGGGAATTTTGGGTATTTGTTTGTTATAAGAATTCATAACAATGTATTTGGATTAAAAAGAATATTTTATTAATAAAATAATAATAAGTTAATAAG
>JAOSBP010000009.1:8863314-8875861 GCA_027563825.1 Erythroxylum mucronatum
GCATTTCATACATATTAATAGTAATAATTATTGAAGATCCGTGTATATTGAGTCGATATAGCCAACTGCTAGAAATTTTGGTTGTCAAGGTGATATGCATGGACCCGTTTGGTCCACAGAGCTTCTTTATCTGTAAGTAGCCTTAAAACGCTCTTACTTAGCAGTACCTTTTGTGTAGTTGAAACTAAAGTTATACCCAACCACCTTGTTTCATATAAATGATTAGTTCGCTCCATTTGACCTTTGCCTTTATGGAGTTTTCAGTTGTCTCACCCCAAAGAAAAGCTTTCACAATTCTTTCAGTCACTTTGGTGATCTTCTTCAGAAGAGCAACATGAGTGGACCAATGTATATGTAAACTGCCAAGAACAGAGATGATAAGTATGTTAAAGAAGTGCTTTAAAGGCAACTGTCTTTGGCACTTATTGTACAAATCTTTATGATTAATAAAAAGACATTTTTGTTAATTTTATGTTCATGTTCTTTATGAAATGGTAATGATCTTAAATCAACTTAATGAACTCCGTAATACATTACATAGCATGAAGGAAATCATAATGAGGTCATGATAATGAGATTCCTATCATGTGTAATTATATTAATATCTAAATTATCCCTAGTCATAGGATTAATGAGATGAGACGTTATTAAGCCGGACAGACTAGCACATGTTATACTCCTTGATTAGATCAAGTAGCGGATCTCATAAGCTGTAGGCATGATTGTTTAGAGTTAACATATGGATGCTTACTAAGAGTAGTACGTACATTGGTTGACCTACCATGAGACAATCATATAGATAATCTATTTTAGTGTCAATGATAGTCTCATCATAGCAATGGTGCAAATATCTTTAGACTTGAGATGCTCAAGAATATCTTAGATACTGATCTTGTACTTTGACTCTATTCCTCGTTGTCTCACAGAGGTTGATCATAGGGTGGTGATTAGGTACATGTTGAGGTATTCGAAGGAAATTAGGTAGCCAATAAAGGATTCACCACTCTTAATAGAAGGAGATGATACCCACGACCTCTTATTGGGGTCATTATTCGGGAATCTATAGCCAGAATAGAAATGTTATGAAGATAGTCTTTAGTGACACATCTAATTGAGTAATGAGCTTTAGGGACAAGAACTAACATCATTTGGGCTAGATGTGACGTAGTCAGTCTAGTAGGAGCTGACATTTTAACCATGCTCTGAACCAGGTAGGGTATAAATGGTGAAAGGATGAATTGCACGAAAATATTGTTTATAAAAGGGTTCATAGTCAAATCATTACTTTTCGATCAATTGGGGATCATGATGTAATGCTAGATGCCACTCATGATTTGCTTGAATTAAGTGTTAATTCAAGTGGCCAACATAATCAAGAACCTAATGGGTAACATGCATTGGAGATGTGAAGAATGAGTAAAATGGGTTTTGATAGTGATCCAAGATATGAGAGAATGTTTTGGGATTGTATCGCGATATGATTGTGATAAGAAACGTTGCAAAGAAATGGAAGAAAGCCAGTGTTGTATGGCTGCCAGCCTAAAAAATTTCCTGATTTCCAGTAAACATTTTAAGCTAAATTAAGTGGCATTCCATTATTCCTCCACTCATGATGGGGTTAGAGGAAGCCAAAAGTTGGAAGAAACTCACTCATGTTCGTGCATAGTATTGTAAGACAACTAGTGAGAAATGTGAAGAATTCGCTTACATATACTTATTCTCAAAATTGTTCTCTCAAGAACATACATCAAATCTAGCACTTTGTGTGTGTTCTAACCATTCTTCCTAAGAGGTTTCAGGCTTTAGTCTTCATATGGATATCGTTAGAGATGTCCTCCTTTGATCGTTGTGGTTTACGACAACTCGAAGAGGTGAAGACAATGAAGAACAAAGGAGTTTGTAAGGTACACATCTTAAGTTCATGTTTTGTTTTTTACTACATCTAATGACACATGTTTGATTTTGTATTTTCTGGGTTTTGCTTTATTTTTTGTTGCACATTTTCTGATATGTGATGCATAATCAAAACCCAACAAAGTATGAGTCTAGCAACATAAGACAATAATCTATTTTTTCAAGTGTTCACTCTGGATTTTATCTTTTCCAAGAGAGGAAGACAATTTGAATATTTTGGCTTTGAGGTAGTGATAGGTTCAATGAGGTACCTGAATAACAGAGGTTGAATGTGCAAACCAGTGATGCTATTTAGCTCTTCCTTGTTCCTCACATCTGAAGACATATACAAGTTGCTTTTAGCTAAGTTGATTTGTAATTCAGAGAAGTTTGAAAAAATATTCAAAGATTGAACCATGACATTGATCGAGTAGTTGTCTACGCCATAAAAAATCATAAGGTCGTCATCAAAGATCAAATGAGTTAGCTTATTATGTAAGCATTTGTGGTGGAATCTGAAGTTTCCATTCGAGGAAGAGAACTTGTTTAATAACCGAGAAAGTCCCTCCATTACTACAGTGAAAAGATAATGGGATAGGAGATCCACTTGCCTTTTTTTTGAGGTTTTGACGGTATGCCACTAACAAGCACACTAACAGTTGTTGATTTGACATAGGTCATGATTCACTTAACAAACTGATCAGGAAGATCCGTCTCTTCCAAGTAAAGTTGTATATAATCCTAATTGACTAAGTTGAAGGTTTTGTAAAAGTTAATTTTGAGTAAGCAGCTACCTATTCTTCTCCCAGATGAACAATCTATCAATAGCTCTTGAAGGAGTAGAATGTTATTGTCGATATTTCTGTTCAGAATAGATGGTCCTTAGGAGGCATCTATAAGATCTTTAAGTAAAATCTTTAGTCTTTCAGCTAAAAGCTTAGCAATGACTTTATAAATAGTGTTACAACACAAAATTGGCCTGAAATTCACCATGCTTAGAGGATGAAGCTTCTTTGGCACTAAAGTGATATAGGTGTGGTTTAATTCTTAGAGCATTTTTTAATAAGTAAAGAACTCCAAGACAGTTTCTGTAAATAATTCACCCGTAATCTCCCAAGTATATTGAAAGAACCACGCTGAAAATCTATTGAGCCCTGGAGGGTGTAGGCTAAACAAAGTTCTCTTGACTTCATCTTTTGAAAAAGGTAACACTAACGATTCCTTTAATCCCTATCAAGCATAATCTTCCATAATTCTTGTCATGTTATAGGTGGGTAGCTCATTACCCTCTGATCCCATCAACTAAACAAAAGAAGTCTTTGTTAGCTTTAGAAGGCTTTCTTGATCAAGATACACATTACCCCTTTTATGTTGTAATTCCACTATTTTGTTCTTATTGCGATTGGAAGTTAGTGTAGAGTGGAAGAATTTGGTATTCAAGTCCCCATCCCTCAACCAATTATGTCTTAACTTTCTTTTAAGAATTAAATCTTGAAGATTCAGTAACTTTTGATATTCAGTAAGAAATATCAACTTTAAGCATCTTAAATTTGATCATGAGTTGACTTGTAGCAATTTTCTTAAGCTAGTTTTAGCTTCCTCTTAAATACGTTGTGGCCATTGAGAGTTTTGATGCGTAAATTCTTTGAGAGTAGCTTTGACTATTTTTAGTTTTTGTATGAATTGATAGGCTTTATACCCCTGCACTTCTTGTTACCAACAGCTATGGATTAACGCCAAGAATCCCTCTATTTGTGTAACTCCATTGAAGAACCTAAATGGAGCTACAAAGTTCCTAGATACTTAGATTTTGGATCAGCATATAGGAATGATTAGAGAGTATATTTTCTTCAAAATGCATGTATGAGTGTGAAAAATGTTGAACCCAAACTTTGTTTACTAGAGTCCTGTCCAGTTTTTTCCTGATGCGCAGGCTACCTTGTTGCTTGCTTGAATAGGTGTACAGTTGAACAATTGAGTTTAAATCTATTAGATCCACACAACTAAGTAGGTTTGTTAGCTCTTTAGTATCTCCCAACGTGTATTTTCCTCCCTTCCACCTCCTTTGAGCTGAGAATACAATTAAAATCCCCAATTACCAGCCAGTAGGTGGAAATGGTGTTTTGAAGTCTGCTAAGATTAGCCCATAGTTTGCTTCTCTCAAAACTGAAGTTAGCCGCATAGATTAAAGTATGAGCAAAGTACATTAATACATGTTCATTCCACCATCAAGACTCCTTCTTACTATCCTTATGACCTTTAGAATTCCCCAAGATCTCTTTAGTTGTATTCTTAAAAGAGTTATTACTCTTTCCCATATCTAGTTAGCATCTTCTTCCAGTTTTGCATTCATCTTCATATATTACTCTACTCCTAAGTTGTTTCATCGTGTCCCCTTTCAGATTCAACCATCTGACTCTAGTACACCTTCTAAGACTTCTCTTCTTCTTCCATCTCTTAATTATAAGATCCAAAACTAACAGTCTATTCAAGTTGACAAGCGAGCATTTGGTATAACCTTACAATCTTTGCACCTAGGTCGATCACTCCGCCTTAGAGGAAGTAGTCAATTTGAGTTTTTGTGATTCTGCTCTTAAAATTCATTAAGTGCTCCTCATTTTTCTTGAAAATTTTTTTAGCTATCATTAACTCAAACGCTACCACAGGATCCGACAAAGCAATCCCACTATCATTCCTATCCCCATACTCAAAACTTGCACGAGTCCATGTATACCCATCCGAGGTGTCCTCCTCATAGAATTATTTTCTTGTCAAAGTTAAATCACCTCTTCTAGCTCTTCCCATAATTAGCGTTTAAGTTGTTCATCCAAAATTACTTGAGGTGCATATGCATACACCACATTGAGAACAACACCTTTCAATACTATCTTTACGAACATAATCCTTTCCTTAGTCCCCTTTACCTCCACCACATGATTTATAAGTTCCTTAACAACTAAGATACCTACCTATTCAATGTTCTTGAACACCTTGAGTACCAAATTTTGAACCTATTAATCTCTTTTACTTTAGCCTCCATCCACTTTTTCTCTTAGATGCATGCTATATGAATCTTATATTTGTCTAGAAGCTCTACTAATTCCAAAGACTTTCCTGTAAGAGTCCTGATATTTCAAAAGCCTCTCCGTAATTTGTCATCTTCTTTTCTCTTTGAACCACAACTCACTGAAGGACTAGCCCTTCCTCTATCATTGGTAGTCAGAGCCATTACTCCTATCCTAATGCCTAACACAAGCTAAAGAAGATAAGTCTCATAAGTCTCTAAATGACTCCAAAATAACTCATAAATATGTTATAGTGATTTTAAAATAACATTGTTTTAATTTCAAAATTTTTAAACTTATATACTAAACGAAAGAAGCTCAATCGAATCACCCAAAAATGACATAAGAATTTAGATTGTTTGTAGGAATTCCTTAAACATAAGCACAATCCATATCTCAATAAATCTAAACCTAATATATTAAATTCAAGGCAAGATTAATTTATCAAAGTTACATAAGATATCCTCAATACTAGGTATAATGAAGGGGCCAATCTATTTTATTAAAAAAAAGTTACAATAGTTTAGTTTTTGATACAAATCAATCTCAAACTTAAATATACTTCTATATAAATTTTCAACCTAATAATTTTAATCTCAATTAATCATAAGAGTTAAATTCAATGAATTTTTTGGTTTAACTTTTATTTTATATTTTAAAATTATCATTTATTTTTATATTATTTAACTCTCACATAATTTTTTATGTTGTATTAATTTTATTAAAAATTACATAATATTAAAATTATTAAAGTTTAATTTTATATTATTTTTAAATTATAAATATAAATTAATTATGTGATTAAAAAAATAATATTGTAAGAGTAAGTAATACCTACATTTTGAAAATTGAAATGAAAAGAAATGATACCACCAACTCTTGTTAATACAATAATGCTGTAGAAGATAAACCATATCATCAGAACTCTGACGTCAGATCGGATCAGCAAGTCCGACTAAAATCCTCCTGTCGTGGATTCAACCCAACGAAATGGGGCAATAGGGCGTCAGTAGGCCCCAGTTGTTTTAGCACTCACTTACAAACTCTCAAATCACAAATCAAAGGTTATACAGTACGAGCAAAATGGAGAGCTTATGATCGAACCAGACTTATAAGGTGATTCAAGGTCTGTACAGAGTTTTTGTTTCGGGCCATCATCATGCATATGGAGAGGCCAAATGATGCTGCTGATTCCATGGCTAGATTAGGGACCTCTCCGTGAGTCCATGGTTGATTTACGGGGTAAGGTGATAAGAATGAGTGGTAAAGTAACTTTTCTGTCTTTAAATTTTGGTAAAGTATCTTTCCCAAAGACGCTGCAATTATAACATCTCTCTTTCTTCTTCTTGGTCCGATTAAAGTTGAACTGTTGTGGATATGACAACAAATAGTAAAAGAGCATTTAGTGGGAAAAAAGCCGAGGAAGAAGCGTGCTCTCACATTAGACATTATAACGCGTAAATCATGTTGTCTCTCCCTTGTTCCAATTCCTGTGTTCAGTTTTATGATATTTTATTATCTTCAGTGAATCTCAGCCATTTATTTATACGGATCTTACGTTTATTTAAATAGAGTCCACACGAAACTTGCATAAATAAATGGTTAACATTCACTAGATACAGTAAGACACCATAAAAACTAAACAGAGGATCTTGTTCCCTCTGCCTTTGCTTCAATCTAATCTTACAAATTGTCAAGTTGCTATCAGAAGTCTAGTGAGCACCAACGATCTAAGAGTCCAAAACATTAGAAGAATGTTGTTTTGTTTGCTTCCGAGAAACAAGCCATCTAAAACGCATTGGTAATAAAGTTGAAGTGCAAAATGTATTTGTTTTAAGTAGGAAACATGCACGAAAACGTGGTAAGCAGTAAGCTTGCTTAACTTTGCAAAGTAAGAAGATTACAAATATCAAACTGGACTTTGAGATCCGAGCACACTGTCCATTCGCATAACCCAATATCCCATGAAATGTGAAAACTGAAAACCGGGGGAACTGGTGGGGTGGGGTGTCTGCTGAAAAATGAAAAAGACTTGATTTTTATTAAAATCTGTTAAAAAAAGAACATGACATAACAGCATCCCTTCTTTTGAGACAGGGGATGGCTGTTAAATGAAGTGAAAGAAGGGAAGGGGACTTGATAGAGTATGAAAAATGCCGATTTGGCAAACGATCAATGCCATTTCTTCCTCTTCTTCATCTTCAACCTCTGCTCCATCCTCTTCTTCGTCTTCTACGTCTTCAAGTTCTATGACGAGTAACAATGGCAGTGGCAACATTTCTCACCAAAGCCAGAGTCACCAGGTGGGTGAGAGATCCAACTCCTATTCCACAAGTACAATGTCACTTGTAGCAAAGTCCCTGTTACCCACAAGAAGAAAACTCAGGCTTGATCCTCCTACCAAGCTCTTCTTTCCTTGTATGTCTGTTTCTCCTTTCTTTTCGACAATTTTACCATACTTTGTTTCCTTATTTGAGCTCTGTTTTTGTGAGCTTATATTGTTGTATTTGATATGATTAGATTTGTCGTGTCTTTGACATAAACCTGCTTCTTTCTACTTGATGATCTACCATGTTTGGTAGATCCTTTCGTGGCCAAGGATCTGCAGTTTTGTTTGCTGGTGTTTACATCAATTGGTGTGTCAATTTGTTAGTTAATAATGGGATTGTGTGTTAGATGCCAATCAAAGGTAAATGCCATTTAGTCATTGAAGTTACTGACTTTATTCTTCAATAGATGAAGCTTACTATGGATCGGATGTTTCACACGTCAGTTATAGTTTTAAGACATCTTCCTTGACTAGTCTCTGAAAACGAGGTTGTTTCTTCTTTGATATCTATAAATATTAACCTCTACACTTGTTTTTTCTCAGAGATGTGATGATCTGACAATCATCGCATGCTTTTGTTATTTGAATGACTTACAGTTAACGAAGCGATATGTGTTTCTGTCCTGACCAATTTGGTTTTCCGTTTTTGCAGATGAACCAGGCAAACAGGTAAGGAGTGCAATCGCCATAAAAAACATTTGCAAGTCTCATGTGGCATTCAAGGTACGGAACATATACTGTTTTTATTGCTTCATTAGTGGTCTGCACATTCTGGTATGACTGGTTGTCTCACATGGCCTGGCAACTCCTGTAATGCCCTACATATATACGTCTGCTTCAATAATTCCTGCTTGCCAACGAGGATCAGCTGGGGATGGCCATACTTTCAAATTATCAGAAAGTGTTTTCATTCTCAGTTTTGGAAACATGACAAATCTTGTGCCAGCTATGACCGTCTTGGTCTCATGTATATTTACTTTGTCCTGTTGCCAATTGTTTATTTGATATAAACTGTGACGTATTGGTTACTGTAGTTCCAAACAACCGCACCAAAGAGCTGTTATATGCGACCTCCTGGGGCTATACTAGCTCCTGGTGAAAGTCTTATTGCAACTGGTAATTGATTTAATTTCCCGTATCTTTCTGGTTCAATATCTCATGATGCATGATATCCTTCGCTGTAGTCATTTCAAAAGTTGAACATAACTTGATGAACAGTATTCAAGTTTGTGGAGCCTCCAGAGAGCAATGAAAGACCACTGGATCAAAAGAGTAGGGTAAAGTTCAAGATCATGAGCTTAAAAGTTAAAGGAGAGATGGAATATGTTCCTGAGATGGTACAGTGTTTGATCACCTTATTCCTTTTACTTTGTTTTCTACATCGATTAGGATACATGACCAGTGCTTCTGATCAGCAAAAACTTGTGTCTCAGCTGAGCAAATAGATAACAGGATGCGTCATTATCTGTTGCTATTTTTAATGCAGTTCGACGAACAGATGGATCAAGTGTCAGTGGAGCAAATCTTGAAGGTCGTTTTTCTCGATCCGGAGAGCCCTAGTCCCGTGAGTCACGCCAAATCTGTTCCAACAAATATAACCAGCAGTAATTGTGCCATAGAGGAATGAATCTGGTTGACAAATTTGAATTGTTTATACTTTATAGGCACTGGAAAAGTTGAAAAGACAATTGGCTGAGGCTGAAGCTCAGCTTGAGGTTCGCAAGAAGCCACCACAAGACAGTACAGGTGCTCGTGTTGTTGGTGAAGGGCTTGTCATAGATGAATGGGTGAGACTTTGAGTACTTGATGGCTGCAGTTTCTTTATCTTCATATTATTCAACTAGTTCTTTACTTACTGCTCCTCACATTTGGATTCTTCTGTATCTCTGACATTTTATTTCAGAAAGAGCGCAGGGAAAGATACTTGGCCCAGCAACAGGTTGAAATTGGTTCTGTGTAGATTAATATGAATTGTGTCTCCTTTTGTTGTAAGCTATCAAAGTTTCCTTCCATGTGAGTTGAGCTTTTTGCTTCTCAGTTGACCTCTACATGAGGTGAACAAGAAGAGAGGAATAGACCTCAATATTTTGTAATTACATCGTGGTTGATCAGTAAACAATTGTTTGGTATCTTAACTAGCGATATAAAATAAAACAAAAACACAGTACAAAAGCCCTCTCAAGCTTAAGATTTTATGTGATCATAAGCTTGTCTTGTAATCGGTGAAATGTGGAAGTAGATAAGGCTTTAGTCATAATATCAACCATTTGATCAGTAGAAGAAATGTGTTTGATGAAGAAAGTTTTGTTTGTTACCAATTCGTGAACAAAATAAATGTCAATCTCAATGTGCTTTTGCATAAGCATGAAAGATAAGAACGGTACCAAGGAGCTTGTTTGAGACTAGAATGAACTTTGTGAAGATGATAAGCATAAGTGAAATGGTGAGGGTCCACAAAATCAGGACGTTAAGGTATAAAAATTGGTTTTTGGAGAGGAATAAGGAGAAAGACATTATTGACATCACATCGAAGAATGGACCAATAGTGAGAGAGAGCAATAGTGAGAATAATGCAAACAATGGTAAGTTTGACAATAGGACTAAAGGTGTTAGTGTAATCAATTCCTTTAGCCTAATGATATCTTTTGACAATAAGACGAGCTTTATAGAAAGTTGCAAGATGGAGTTATGTACAAAATTTATTTTACAGCAACAATTTACTCCTTATAGAAGGAAAGGAACAAAAGGATCAACAGAGGCGAGGAAGTAAATAAGCATCAAATAGTCGAAGATATCATCAATTGGATCAGATCCACTATAATTGTTAAAATTGCTTAGCATACTCTATCTACAGGCATCATGAAGAGCTAGAATCTATAATTCTGAATTGTAATTTAGTCAATTAGATCTATACTTTGTACTATTTTGTGAACTTATTGTAATGTTAAGATAGCTTTGTTATTGTTAATATAAATTTTATTCAATTTTTTTTAAAAAAGAGCTTTATAGTTCCCAATAAAACTGATAGTGGTAGATTGCATAATGTTTTAGTGAGTAGTTTAGTATGTGTTTAGTTATTAAATTGAACAATTAGTGCATGTTTAGGTTAGGATTACATTAGTTAGTTAGATATTTATGTTTTGTGTGTTTTGTGGGTTAGAGCACATGATTGAGATTTAATTTTATGTGTTTGAGGTGCCTTAATATATTTTCTAGTGTTTCAGGGCAAATATCAAAGAACGGAGTCGTGGCCCTGGGTTGGCTTCGAGCCTTCTCTGAATTTCCTCTGTTCTTCGATATTTGCCTTGAAACACTAGAAAATACATCAAGGCATCTCAAACACATAAAATTAAATCTCATGAAAGAACCAAATAGAAGATGCCATGATCATGACAGAAGGGCCACGATTGTGGCCTGCATGAGGAAAGACTCGGATAGCCTTCCGAATTTAAGTTTTCGAGGGACTTTTTGAATTTTTCAAACCCAACCGAACGCTAGGGTTGCCCATAATAAAAATAGTATAGAAAGGATAAAGAAGAAACCTTAACGGAGCTCTCCATTCTACCACTTTTGGGAAAACTCTAAGAAGAAAGAAGAAGAAGAGAGAGAAGAGGAAAAAGAGGAGAGAGGAGCCGACATCTTGATCCCCTTCCATCCAAAGTGTATTTCATTCATCTTTGTGTTCTTTTTCTTTGAATGTTAAGATGGATATGAATATGTTGATGGGTTTGGGTTTGATCATGTGTTTTAATTTTCTTTAGGGATTTTGACTTGATTTAATGTTAATTTAGTTATTTTTGTGTTTAATCATTTGGGTGTCGTGATTAATTGTTGTAACTTCAGGCTTCGGTAATAAATTGAGAGAGTGAATCGAATGCAAAATGATTAGGTTGGATTAATGAAAGTTAAGCAATTCAATGGACCATGCAATTAATCAAATAGTTTAACATATGGAGAGAGATCTCGTGTGAGACCCGATTGTTTTTTAGAAAGCTTAAGAACTGATTAGGGTTAGAGCTGTTTGTAATTAAAAGATTAAATGTTTGGTATTTAACCTAATTAGGGATTATGAATTAGGGTTTGTGATTATAACTTAAAAGAGAGTAATCCTTCATTCGATATTTTAAAATTAACACCTCATTAACACATAAATGACTATGCAATCATTAATGATAGGAAAAATCCCCCTTTCTCATAATTTGGAACTTCTTCTTGTGTGATTTCTCATTGTGAATTTGGTATAGCTCAATTTAATTTCCTTTCGTGTTAATTTACAAATTAATTTTCTGCCAATTACCTTCACGTGTTTACTTTTTTGTCTACTTTTTATTTTCATTTTTATAATTCTTAGGGCCTTATAGTTCACCACTCCTCAAGGGATCGACACTTCATATACTACATCTATGACCTATGCGTTTGCAGTATTTTGAGGGCTTATAAATTATAGGCAGCGGAGGAACAAGAGTTCAAGTGTGGTTATGATGAAGAGCATTGAACTTATCAAGCATGACTTAGCGCCTGTAAGATAACTTGTTGGCTTGAGTGAAGGATGTAGGATCAGGTTCATTAGGGGAGTTGGTAATGGTGGGATAAGTGATATAGTAAGAGAAAGTGTGAGGGGTGCATTTGTGATCACAGGTAGGTGTGATTATAGGATGTGGTGTTAGAGGCAAATAAGTTGGAGGGAGAACATAATGAGTATGTAAGGAGAATAACTTAAAGGGAAAAGGTAAGGATATAAGGGAGGAAGAAAGTGGAAGGGAAGCAATAGGAGGGGAGTTGGTAAAGGGGAATATGTGCTCCATAAAGTGAATTTGATGAAAGATGTAAAGTTTAGAAGTTTTGGGTTTAAAGCAATGATATCCTTTATATTGAGAACAATCACTAAGGAAAATACATGGTATATATTTTTGTATTATTTTGTCAGAACAAGTAGAACCTAAAAGAAAAAGGAAACAGGTACAACCAAAAACATGAAGATAAGAAAGATTTGGTTTGTTATGAAGAAGTATTTTACAAGGAGATTTATGGTGAAGAACAAGAGCAGGTAACAAGTTGATGAGATAAACAGTAGTAGAAAAAACTATTTGTTAGTGTAAGTCGACTTGTACACTTGTGTAACTCGACTTACGCATGCACAGTACCTATAAGTCGACTTGTTTTCTCCTGTAAGTCGACTTATGCTTGTACAGTACTGTAAGATTGTTAGAGTAGTGCCCTAAAGGTAATCGCCTTTTTGTACAAACTTATCTTTATGAAT
>JAOSBP010000009.1:8913761-8925686 GCA_027563825.1 Erythroxylum mucronatum
ATCCTGTATTGCAATCCTTGGTACAAATTTTATTTGACCGGTTTCCAAGGATCAATTTTAGTATTGAATGATAAGCCACGATCAGCCGCATACGTTGCGACGCCTCAACAGACAACCACACTTCGTGACGTCAACAAATTAACACATCGCGGCTAGCAAGCTAGAGCACACGTCGCGACAAGAATTAATTCACACGTCGCGACATATGGTCGGATACCCGAACAATAAATTGAAATTCCTCTCATTGTTCCGACCCGACCCGCCTCGGTTCTTTAAATAGTTACCAAATTAGGTCATTAAGAAGGCGGTTCACCATATACACGAGCAGAGACATTCATACACAACACTACGACCACACGACAGATACCACATACACATTCGGTAGCCACCAGAGACGATTCCACCTTACTGCCTTCATCATTCATCTCCGATCATCATCATCCATCGACGGACACCTCAGCACCGCTACCGTCGTCAGTCTCTGGAGCCATGGTTAGCGTCGCATTCCAGCAGTGATGGACATCACCGGAGTTATGCTTGGCTAGGGTTCCCGATCCTCTTGGAGATGTAGCGATGGCTTGAGTTCACCGTGGGCTTCAAAGGGGAGTACTTAAATATTGTCTGGAATTTTAATTATATTATTGATTATCGTTTGAACTTAGTTTGATTTCAAAATTTCCAAAATCCAAAAATATACTTTCTTTCAATCTTTTTATTTACTTTAGTTATTTTACTCAATTTTGATCTATACGTAAACCCCCCCTTTTTTATTCAGCTTTAATTGCATGTTTTTGACTTTAGGCTAGCTTTAAACCATTTTTCGTCGGTTCCAAAAAGTGAGATGACCCGAGGTTCAGCTTATACTGCAATCTTGGAATTAATTATTTTTAACTGGTTTCCAAGGATCGATCCTAGATCAAACGATGAGCTGCGATCAGTAAGCTTACCGAATCATGGAAGTAGGCCATTTGTACTTAGCTAAGAGATTGGGTTGACCATCAATGTCCATATTGCCTGTCAAAGATAGCCCAATCAACCCAAGTAATTAATCAAGAGACGGAAGCCACCGACGATCCACCTATGATTGAAGAATAAAGACAAAAGAATAGTAAAAAAGAAAGGCACGAATAAAGTATGTAGGGTCATGATATGACCAAAGTTTGTAAATAATTGTACAAAGAATCTTCTTTTAGTCTTGTCCGTTCTTTTCTTTCTTTTCTTTAGTCAGTTTAATGTTTGCTTTTACTTTAGTCATTTCTTTGTTTTGTCTTTTTATCTTTCGCTGCCCTATATCAGGAAGACGAGGCATTCAGTGTCTGTATGAAATACTAAATAAACACTTTGGTTGGTCTCACATCCTCTCTACAATTAGCCTGTCTTTGGCATCTCGCAACAAAAGGAAAAGGTTAGCTTTCAAATGTTTATTATACATCATCTTCATTCATTAAATATTTACATATTTAACATCCATTCATCTCGTTTGTTTCTAGATGACAACTAGATATAGTTATTTTGAACATAAACGCACTCTCAATCTATTAATCACCAAGACTTATACTCGAGAAACCAATTTGGACTTAGCTATTACTCATTATGCTAATAGAAATAGAAGAGCTCATCATCTCTGGCAAGAAGCAAGACCAGAAGATATAGAACTCAAAGAAACAGCTAGAACCATTATGGAAGAAACCGCTAGAGCCATTGAACTAATTCAAGAAATGAAACAACTTGTAATTCAATCTAGGATTTATTATCGTTCTTTTATCTCTAATCTCATTGCTTAATTATATGTATTTGGATTTCAAACGTCATTTAAAGCAGCTAATAAATGTTTATTATCAAATTGAAGAAGAACAATTACATTATATGCAAATTTGTAAAGATAAGATCGAGATAGCAAAGAACAATCAAAATTGTCAACTTTTTCGAAAAGCTCATCAATTATTAGCTCAAAGTCAATACATTTATTCTTTAGTTAAAAAGGATAGAAAAGAAGCACAAGATCGCATTAAATATTTCATTACATAATCATTGTTTCTTTTGTTTATTAGAATCTATTATTGTCTCTACTTTTATTCAATTATGTTTCAATTATATGCAACCTTTACTTTGTTTATTAATTATCAGTAATTATTATATTCATCCTAATGATTTACTTAACTTCTTATATACTTATACTCATCTTTGTTATTTAAAATCTTGCTTATATTACTTATGGAAAAAATTATGCCAAGATCTATGGAATCAAATCTTCCGAATTCATCACTCGGAATGACTTGTCCTATATGTACAGACATAGAAGAACAAATGATACTAAAACAGAACAAGATAGCTTACTATAAAGATCATATTGAATATAATGAAACTCGCATTAATTATCTTATATTTGTAGGAGTTAATCGAATAGATATAGGACCCTATTATGAACATTTAGCAGTCATACAATAGTTAGATCAATTATATACTGAACATTTAGCAACGCTCGAACATATTTTATAAAATCATTGAATTTATCATTAAAAAATATGAACACTACTAAAGATTCAAAAATATTAGATGTAGACACCTTAGAATTAACAGAATCTCTCAGAATTTTCCATATTAATACATTACTAGACAATGATAAGCGAAAACAAATAGCTAAAACTCAGTTAAATTTAAAATTTGGTCAAGATATACACAAATACTCAATATGAAAAATATAATCTACTTTGGAAAAATGGTTTATGAAACCCTTGTTAGAAAAGATCAATGTAATGGACATATACGAATTAATTTAATTGATCAAGAACAAATCACTAAACAATTACAACAAACCCCTGAAACAAAAAGAGTAACAATCGGATATATTCATCTTTCAACTATTCAAATTTTCTGAAAATCCACTTTCCAAGAAGGAATTGATTCACCTATATGAATGGCAATTTTAGACGAAAGAATGACTAATTTAAATGATCAAATAATTGGAATGATGAACGAAAATTTAACTTACAAAAAAATTAAATTCAATACTAGATTAAAATTAGGAATTCCATTATTATCACAAAATTTAAATGATATATTCCACGACACTCTTTCATCCTCTGGTTGGCTTCATAGGAGCGTCTTTCGTACTATGGATAGGCTCTAGTTCTTCGGCGTCCTGACCTCTTCGACTTGTGCGCTTTGTGGTATTTCTACGAATACATATGATCACCTCTTCTTCCAGTGCCGATTCTCTACCACCGTTTGGGGTTCCCTCTCAACGAAGGCCCACACTACTTGGCCTTCAAGCTCTTGGGTTCCCCTTCTTTAGTGGGCTTGCACTCATCTCTGCTAGCGCAACGATTACCGACACCTCCTTTCATGGTTAGTCCTCTCAGTCACTGTCTACTTTCTTTGGTATGAGAGGAATAACCGCATCTTCAGTAGGCGACACCGATCCACTCATGATATGGCTTATTTGTTTCTGTTTTTTGAAAGCTGCCTATGGCTATTTGCTTTACTCTGTATATAATTTCTCTCTTGCAGTTGTATGAACCCTCCTTTTAAATTAATATACATGTTACCTTCTTAAAAAAAAGTTTAGAGTTTAGAGTTTAGGGTTTTAGAGTTTTAGGGTCTAGGGTTTAGGATTTTAGGGTTTAGGGTTTAGAGTTTAGGGTTTAGGGTTTAGGGTTTTAGGGTTTAGGGTTTAGGGTGTAAGGTTTTAGGGTTTTGGGTTTTGGGTTTTGGGTTTTAGGGTTTAGGGTTTAGGGAAGAGCTCATCATCTCTGGCAAGAAGCAAGACCAGAAGATATAGAACTCAAAGAAACAACTAGAACCATTATGGAAGAAACCGCTAGAGCCATTGAACTAATTCAAGAAATGAAACAACTTATAATTTAATCTAGGATTTATTATCGTTCTTTTATCTCTAATCTCATTGCTTAATTATATGTATTTGGATTTCAAACGTCATTTAAAGCAGCTAATAAATGTTTATTATCAAATTGAAGAAGAACAATTACATTATATGCAAATTTGTAAAGATAAGATCGAGATAGCAAAGAACAATCAAAATTGTCAACTTTTTCGAAAAGCTCATCAATTATTAGCTCAAAGTCAATACATTTATTCTTTAGTTAAAAAGGATAGAAAAGAAGCACAAGATCGCATTAAATATTTCATTACATAATCATTGTTTCTTTTGTTTATTAGAATCTATTATTGTCTCTACTTTTATTCAATTATGTTTCAATTATATGCAACCTTTACTTTGTTTATTAATTATCAGTAATTATTATATTCATCCTAATGATTTACTTAACTTCTTATATACTTATACTCATCTTTGTTATTTAAAATCTTGCTTATATTACTTATGGAAAAAATTATGCCAAGATCTATGGAATCAAATCTTCCGAATTCATCACTCGGAATGACTTGTCCTATATGTACAGACATAGAAGAACAAATTATACTCACTCAGAACAAGATAGCTCACTATAAAGACCATATCGAATACAATAAAACCTGTATTAATTATCTTATATTCGTAGGAGTTAATCGAATAGTTATAAGACTCTATTATAAACATTTAGCAGTCGTACAACAATTAGATCAATTATATACTGAACATTTAGCAACGCTAAAACATATTTTAGAAAATC
Organism: Erythroxylum mucronatum; assembly: GCA_027563825.1. Taxonomy (NCBI): domain Eukaryota; kingdom Viridiplantae; phylum Streptophyta; class Magnoliopsida; order Malpighiales; family Erythroxylaceae; genus Erythroxylum; species Erythroxylum mucronatum. The sequence continues at coordinate 8,918,393 of JAOSBP010000009.1, forward strand.
ATTGAAATTATCATCAACGAGTATGACCACTACCAAAGATTTAAAAATATTATATGTAGACACCTTAGAATTAACAGAATCTCTAGGAACCTTTCATGTAAATTCATTATTAGCCAATGATAAGCGAAAGCAAATAGCTAAAACCCAGTTAAATTTAAAATCAGGTCAAGATATACATAAATCAGTTTTTAAATAAATCCTCGATAGGAAAAATATAATCTACTTTGGAAAAATGGTTTATGAAACTCCTGTCAGAATAGATCAATGTAATGGACATATACGAATTAATTTAATTGATCAAGAACAAATCACTAAACAATTACAACAAATCCCTGAAACGAAAAGAACAAAAATCGAATATATTCATCTTTCAACTATTCAGATTTTATTAAAATCCACTTTTCATGAAGGAATAGATTCACCTATACGAATGGCAATTTTAGACGAAAGAATGACTAATTTAAATGATCAAATAATTAGAATGATGAACGGAAATCTAGCATACGGAAAAATTAAATTCAATACTAGATTAAAATTAGGAATTCCATTATTATCACAAAATTTAAATGATACAATTACTATAGCTTACAAATTTTGCAAAGAAAATCTCATGACTTTAGGTCAATACCCATTTTCAATAACGTATCAGATTAGTTATGCCCTAACCAACTCTCATTATAGCATTGAGTTTAAAAATACCGATCAAATCTATATAGATCAATTGTTTACTGAAGTAGCGAAAGTAGGAACAAAATTTCAACATAAATTAAGACCCCTTCCTACTATACAATATCCAATTCAGTCATCACCAATTCGTAGACGAAATTCTTTTACAGAACATTCTTCTACTCCTTTGAATCCTCCATTACTTAGATCTTACTCGTTTCATATGCCCATATCACTTCAATTTAGTAAACCTAAAAACACAATCAAATTAAGATCACTAATCCTCTTATAAATTATTATCAAAGACAATTAGATAATATTCAAAATCAAATTACTGAACTCTCCACTTATGTTAAAAATACATTATGAGTACCGTAATGCAACAAATATCTGATTTCGTCGATCAGCATAAACAGTTAGAAGACAAATTAGATTTAATATTACAATTACAATCAATCATTATACAAGAAATCAAGCAACTAAATATAGAATTCAAACAAATTCCGCGCATTCAGCCCAAATTCATTCATTAATGTCGTCTTCTTATCTGATGCTTTCGTAGAAGAAAGTTATAAAAATGTAATTCATCATTTACTAATTGAAATAAATTATTTACCATTTCTAAAGTAAGTCTAAGTTCTTCGAGTTCTTCGGGATCAATGCCTTCGCTCCTATTTCATGTGTAGTGGCTCTAGTCCCATACACCACGACGATAGCTTGCTCTAAAGGTTCTACCATCGGCACCATCTATGGCACAGTACGAGCAGTCACAGACTTGAATTTTACTAACGAGCTTCAGTTACGGGATATTGATCTAATAGACTTAAGGAGGAAGATCATCACTTCTGATATATGGCCGTAGTTTTTTTATATTTGAGATTTAATATACCGCAAGATCATCCTTAGGTCCATATGCACCTTCCAGGTAGAAGAGACGCCATGGGAGGATGACTCAGTGATCAATTTCTAGCTCAGAGGAGTCGAGCACAAATTTAGCTACAAACAATTTAGAGTTCATGCAAGAATTCTACTCTGAGGAGCACGTCTATATATCTTCCAGCCTAGTCGAACACTAGTTGACTAGGACTACTTAGATGTCCACTGCGAGGATTATTGGAATGACATGGCCATAGTGCGACCTTATTCCTCTAATTAATCGAAGGCATTAGAAATTAATAAATTAATTCCATTCTCTGGGTGCTAGGTATTAGTTCTTTATTACTGAATGTATCGGTGGGTTCGAAAAACACTAGGTCATGTATTTATGCATCTTATCCATAACTACTTGCACTGGCCCAATTTTAGTGCCATTGGAAGTGGAATACTACACATGGCTTGACAGGAGATTGGGGGGTGCTCGGAAATGAGTGAGATTTGACAGTGGTTGGCACTGCCACTCTTTTCACTATGGAGATTTTGTGGACCATGAGGATGCATGGTAGACCTTTGGACGTATGCATAGGGCTATGCATTTTGTGCTTATCAGTGCATCGTCACGAGCAGTAGAGGAGGTTCGCCTATAGTTGGACCAGGTTACAAGCGTGAAGCACATGGAATCTCTGTTATCACCCCGAACTTTGAGCCACACACCTGCCCCTTAGCCGTATCATATTGAATTAGTGCAAGAACTGGACAATAGACAATCTAGTGACGTTGGCATAATATCTCAATATGGACAACCTCCCACCACTATTCTAACCCATCAAGCATGCGTATGGTGAGGTGGCATATGTAGGTTCTGAGCATCAGACAGAGGAGCCCATAATTGAGGCAAAGTCAAAGAAGACTGCAACTAACCTAGAGACGGAGGACCTTGCAATATCGTTGGATCAGAACGAGAGAACGATATGACGGACTTATGGTGATCGTACCACATGTCCCACCATAAGCCCTCCTCCTCGTGATTGATTTTTCCTTACTTTTCTCTTGTATTTTGTTTTTCTCTATTTTGACATTTTTGGTTAGATGTCTCCACTACTTCAGACAACATTTTAATGGAAATATAATTACCTCGTGATTTTGACAAAGCTAGGTCTATATATCTTATATCAGGGTAATACAATTCCTTTATCACTTTTTACCCCCCTTGTTACTTTATTTTCATTGTTATTACATACTACATTAAGGATAATTTCCAGCTTAAGCATGGCAGGGGGCTTTGCATTATGACGCTTATGCTTATTATTTCCTTATGAACTCCTCATTAAGAATCATTTCTTTGAAATTTGTTTACTTTGAAAAATTATTAGCAGAGAAGACTCACCATGAATTTGATTTACTTTTCAATTTAAAATATTTAGGTAACAGGCCATAATTGTTGATGAATAAATGAATTCAATTTTTTAATGAATTGGAGAATGGACACTTGATTAACATCATGATACTTTCTATATAAATTTTACATGCATCAAGAAAATGTAATTTTTTTTTCTCATTTTCATTATCTCAAAAAAGGGGAAAATTATGAGAGCTTTAAATAAGCTCACTTTTGCTAGTTTCATACCAATAAAAGGTTGAAGTTCAAAAGTTGTAAAAGTAGCCATTTGAGAAAGTAATCCTAGCAGAGTAACTTAGGACAATTCATGACAAGGTGTTTATTCCCATGTCAAAATGTTAGGTGACTTTTCAAATAAGCTTTTAAATGCTCTTGCGTTTTGGGTGAAAAATCTGGGTACAGATCTTCTGTACCCACTACCCAGTACCTACCCAATATCCTTTTAATCTCAACCATCCAATGCAATAAATTGAATGGTTGAGATTAAAATGGTACAGAGGGTTCTGGGTAGTAGGTACAGAAGATCTGTACCCGAAAAATCTTGATTTTTAATCTTGATATATTTAATGCTTTTCTAGAATCACTTCCTTTTTAAGTATGGATATTGAAATTGATTTTCTTGAGTACAAGTAAGTGCTCAACTATAAGGGAGTTTGACATATGCTAGATAAACTTAATTTTTAGCATATTTTTTAAAATATTATGCTTGTGTTTTGGCTACTCTCGTAGGATTTTATACTCAAAATGAGTTATGTTTTGTGCTAGTCTAGTTTCAAACTCTCTAAGGAAAAGAGAATTTGGAGAAGAATCGAATCAATTTAGAGCAACTTAAGAAGATGTGAAGAAAGGCTTATGAACACAACACCATGTTACTATGTTCCGCCATATCCCATTCTATTTCTTCAAGAAACCTTTCATGCAGGGAATACGACACCTACACAATCCTGATAGTAGTAAATTGCATAATATTTTAGTAGATAGTTTAGTATGTTTTTAGTTATTAAATTGAATATTTAGTGCATGTTTAGGTTAGGATTTTATTATTTAGTTAAATATTTGTGTTTTGTGAGTTTTGTGCATTAGAGCACGAGATTAAGCTTCAATTTTATGTGTTTGAGGTCACTTGATCTGTTTGCTAATGTTTCAGGGCAAATATCGAAGAACGCAGGAGAATCAGAGGAAGCCCAAGGCCAAAACCCACAACCACGATCATGGCCAATATGCCACGATCGTGACAGAAGCAAGATGGAGCTACCACGATCATGGGCAGTCTGACACGATCATGACAAAAGGTGAAATCAAGTGACACATGACCATGGCCTGTGCGACAACAAACGTAGACAACCTTCGTGATTCAAGTTTTTGAGGGATTTTTTAGATTTTTCGAACCTAAAAAAACCCTAGGGTTGCTCAGAATAGAAAACAGTATATAAAGAAAAGAAAGAACCTTTAAAGGAGCTTCATTCTCTGTCAGTTTTGGAAAACTCCAAGAAGAAGAAAAAGATAAAGAGAGAAAGGGAAAAGCAAAGTAGAAGACCTATCCTGCTACTTCAACCTCCATCTTTCCAAGTTTATTTCTTCTTTCCATCTTGCATTTTTTTTCATTTAAATGTGTGAGATTGAGATGGATTGTATGACAATGGATTTAGGATTGATTATAATGTTCTAACTTTTCTTTACGGATTATGACTTGATTTAATGTTTAATCTAGTTATTTTGTGTTAATCTTATTGGGTTTTGTGATTAATTGTTGTAACTTCATGCTTCGGAAATAAATCAACAGGGTGAATCGAATGCAAAATGATTGTGTTGGATTAATAAGAGTTAAGCAATCCAATAGACCATGTAATTAATCAAATCAGATTTTACATAAAGAGAGATCTCATGTGAAACCCAATTGTTTATTAGAAAACTTAAGAACTAACTAAGGTTAGGGTTATTTGTAATCGAGAGATTATAAGTTCGGTATTAAACCTAATTAGAGATTATTATTTAGCCCATGTGATTATAACGAGAGAGAGAGAGAGTAATTCTCCCTTTGATAGTCTAAAACTAACACCTCATTAACACATAAATGACTAGGCTAGCATTGATGATAGGAAAAATCCCCTCTCTCATAATTTGGTAATTCTTCTTATGTAATTTTCCATTGTGAAGTTGGTGGTGCTCAATTTGATTTCATTTCTGTTAATTTTAGAATTCAATTTTCTATCAATCCATCTTCATATGTTTACTTTTCTGTTCAGTTTTTATTTTCATTTTATTATTTTTTAAAGCCTTAGATAACTTAGGATTAGATTAGTTCACAACTCCTTGGGAGATCGACACCTCACGTACTACAATCCACGACTTGTGCACTTGCAATATATTGAGGGTTTTAAATAGATTAAAACTTGCTTTGGTAATTTTGTAGCATCGTTGCCGAGGAGTAGTAAGATTAGTTTAATTCTTTTATTATAAAGTGTTTTTCCCACTCTTGTGTTTGAGCACTTGTAAGAACACAAGAATTACTAGAAGTTCGAGTCAGATAGCGAAAACGTTAAAACTTGACTTCGCCCATCTGGAGCACGCAATCCAAAGAGTGAGACGTGAAGAAGAAAATACAGAAGCAACCATGGTCGAGGAGTTCCAGCAAAAGTTCGATCAGGGAGGCAACCAAGGATCCTTACTAAGGACCCTAATGGATTTCATAAGACCGGGGTTCAATGCAGCTAATCAAGGTGTCATTTGAAATAAAACCTGTCTAAGCAACATCATTTGAAATAAAACCCACTCTACTAAACATGTTGTAACAAAACGTACAATTTTACGAATTGACCAACAAGGATCCCATTGCACATATTATAAACTTCCTTGAGATAAGTGACACCTTCTAGTATCATCAAACGTTGGCAGACACTGTTAGGATAAGGCTTTTCCCCTTTATATTAAAGGATAGAGCCAAAGCATGGTATCACTCTGTCAATCCCACAAATATCACAATGTGGGAGCAATTGGTACGTGCATATTTCGACAAAACCATAAAGATAATCAAAGAGATTACAAACTTACAGCAAAGTGATGGGGAATCAATTTATGAGGCATGGGAGAAATACAAGGACTTGCAAAGGAGGTGTCCACATCATAATTTACCCAAAGAATTCCTTTTGCAAACCGTTTATAACAGAGTGAACACACCTACTCGAGGCACTATTGATGCAGCATCAGGAGGATCATTAATGAGAAAGACGGTGGACGAAGCTCAGGAGTTGTTGGAAGAAATGGCTAGTAATAGTTGTCGTTGGACAAATGATTGGGAGTAGACAACATACAACCCTTCGTGAGCAAAAAGGAGCTTTAGTTATGGACTCAATCATTGAAATACAAGAAAATATCGACAATCTAACTCGAAAAATAAACAATATGAAGGCCTCTTCCTCAGCTTCTGTGAAAGTTGTTCAGCTAAAATATGAATTGTGTGGGCAATTGGACTATGATACCCTTGATTATTTCCTAATGAAGGGTCATGAATAAGAACAAGTGAATTACATGGGAACGTAATATGGTCGAGGAGGGGAAAATAACCCTTACTCAAGCACTTACAATCTTGGGTGGAAGAATCACCCTAACTTCTCTTGGTTAAAAAATGTGGGAGGTCAATTCCGACCTCAGGGGCCTCCAAGATTCCAACAAGAAAAACCAAATTCCGTAGATGCTAAATTGGAATAAGATTTTAGACAAGATTGAAGGCATGGAAGATGTTTATAAGAGGCTTGAAGGCAAATTCAAAAAAGTAACAAAGAATCACACCTCTTCCATACACAACCTAGAAGTCCAAATGAGCCAGTTAACATTTGCATTATCGACCTGAAGTGTCAGAACCCTTCCTAGCAACACTAAGGTAAACCCTAAGGAAAGAATAATGGTGGTAACCCAGGTTGTTGAAGAAAAGCTCGAGGAAGTTAAGGACATTGGGGAGGAAGAAATGCAGAAGACCAATGAAAGTTCTATGCGAATTAAATATAACCTGCCTGAAATCAAGAAATATCAACATCAATTCCATATCCCATTTTAGCATAGTTGAAGTCAAAAGAAATGGAATTGAAGGCAATCCTTGATGTGATAGAACAATTACAAACCCAGCTCACCCTTATGGAATATATCAAAGAGAGGGTTGAGTATGAATTGTCAGGCGAAAGGAACTCCACCGAAATGTTAACACTACCACAAAAGAGAGATGATCCGAGAGACTTTTACCTCCCCTGAACCATTGGTAAAATAGATAAAGCATTCACAGATCTAGGGGCTAGTATCTAGGGAGCTATCTGAGAGGTTAAACACTCTTCTATGGTAGGGTGAAGCCAGGAATCATTG
>JAOSBP010000009.1:8945272-8956000 GCA_027563825.1 Erythroxylum mucronatum
TTTCTCATAAATTTTTCTTAAATTCATCAAATTTTCTTAAATTCATAATTTTCTCACCAATTTCTTTCTCATTTAAAATCATTTTAATATTTCTAATTTTTATCGAAAGTTCGGGGTCCAACAATCATGATGAGATCATGATAATGAGATTCCTATCATGTGTACTTATGTTAGTATCTAAATTATCCATATTCATAGGGTTAATGAGATGAGACATTATTAATCTGGACAAACTAGCATGTGTTATACTCCTTGATTGGATCAAGTAGTGGATCTTATAAGTTATAAGCATGAGTTGTTTAGAGTTAACATGTGGATGATTACTAAGAGTAGTAAGTACGTTGGATGACCTGCCATGAGACAATCATATGGATAATCTGTCATAGTGTTAATGATAGTCTCATTATAGCAATGGTGCAACTATCCTTAGGTTTGAGGTACTCAAGGATATCTTGGATACTAATCCTGTACTTTGACTCCATTCTGTGTTGTCTCTCAGAGGTTGCTGATAGTGTGGTGATTGGGTATAGCTTGAGGTAATCGAAAGTAATTGAGTAGCCAATAAAGGATTCACCACTCTTGATAGAAGGAGATGATACCCACGACCTGTTGTTGGGGTCATTAATTGGGAATCTATGGCTAGAGTGGAAATGTCATGAAGATAGCCTTCAGTTACATATCCAATTAAGTAATAAGCTTTGGGGATAAGAACTAACATCACTTGGGCTAAATATGATGTATTCAGTCTAATGGGAGTTGACACTTTAACTATGCTTTGAATAAAGTGGGGTATAGATGGTAAAAGGACGAATTACACGGGAACATTGTCTATAGAAGGGTTTGTAGCCAAACCACTAACTTTTCGATAAATTGAGGGTCATGATTTGTTACTAGATAGCACTCATGACTTGCTTGAATTAAGTGTTAATTCAAGTGGCCAACATAACCAGGAATATAATAGGTCACACACATTGAACATGCGAAGAATGAATAAAATGGGTTTGGATAGTGAACCAAGATACGAGAGAATGTTTTAGGACTGTATCACAATATGATCGTGGTAAGAAATGTTGCAAAGGAATGAAAGAAAGCTAGTGTTGTATGGCTGCTAGCTTGGAAAGTTTCTAGATTTCCAGTAAACATTTCGAGCCAAATTAAGTGGCATTCATGGCCACTTAATTCCTATTATTCCTCCATTCATGACGGGGGGTTAGAGGAGGCCAAAAGTTCATAGAAACTCACTCATTTTTATGCATAGTATTGTAAGAAAACTAGTGAGAAATGTGAACAGTTGATCTTACACACACTTTTTCTCTAAACTATTAGAAAATGACCTAGTATTCTAATTAGGCCAAATAAACAACTAATTAGGCTTATTTAATGCGTGAATTAAGGTGATAGGGCCGATTGATCTCTGCAAGCCCAAATCAGCTTCTATTGTTTCTTGCTTAGCCCAAACATCTTCAATCAGTACATTAAGAGCTCCTTTCATCCTTTTAACTTTAGCCTAAGTTATTGATCCTCCACCAATATGTAATGGATTTTCGAAATATGTTGAACCAAATTGCACCATCCTTTGCTAAAAAATCAACAACACTTATCCTAAGGAATAGTAGCAATGAGCCTACGACAATCCATCAATTATACTCATGAAAATTCCTTCTGTCATGGCTAAATGGAGACAAGATAGAGCTTTTGGTTTCTTTTCTCTTTCTTAATCATTCTTATTGATTTAGTTTAGGGTTGGATTTTGCAGAATGGTTGTAGGCTCAAACTCACTTTCAATGACCTCCCATAAACTAATAGTTTATAAATAGAACTTCAATTTGATAGGACAAGGTTGGTAATTTTCTCCATTGAAAATAGGAATTGGAATAGAGAAATTGTTGATGCCATGTTGCTACTAAACCCTCACAAGCCTAAGAATAACTAGAGCTTTGATACCATGTTGGAATTTTAATGAAAAGAGACAAATGAAGTAGAGGACAAAGAGACAAACGAAGTAGAGGACTTTTGCTTAAGTTTATTCAAAATCTAAAAGTGCCTATTTATAGGTTTACAAGAAATTGAACAAGCCTAAAATTTCTCAAATATAGTCAGATTTGTTGTCACTATCTTTGACTAACTCAAACCAAAAAATCGTGAAACACAAATCTGAAACTTTAAGGACTCAGTCAAATTAAAAAATAAACACATGTTATTTTGAATCAATCTTTAACTCTTTGCTTCATTAAGGAATAATCCTTATTTATAGCCTTAGAGAGGTTGATCAAACCTTGCTTCTCGAGTTCTTAAAGTTCTATGGATGTTGGGTCCTTGTATTGTTCATCTTGAATTGATTTCAATGCTAGTTTAACTGTATTGAGCAAATGATGTATGTTTCCAATGTTCTCTTTGTGTAACTGTCTAAGATAAACCTTAATGATCTTCTTTTTTTGTGCATAAATGAATTGTTTTGTGCCTGTGGTGTTAGCAATAATTCCTTTCCAAAGAGCAAAGGTGGAGGGAGGAGACTAACATACTAGATTATGAAGTACTTTGCTATTCATTTTAGACGTTTACTTACATACTCAAAGAACTAACAATTAAAGGAGTTAGAAAAATTATTACCTGATTCTTAATTACTCTAAAAAATTATTATATAAATTGGTTCAAGAATTCACAAAATAGTCTAACACATTTCTTTTGAAAATATGTTTTTTAAGCTTATGTTTCACTTCAACAGCTGGAGAAGATTTTCATTACTCATTTTAATATCTACCTTTTTGAATGAATACATTTGTTTTCCAAAAAAAAAACTTTTCTGTTGGACCTAAATAGGATCCTAAGATAATTTACAATTACACATCTTTTAAAATAATAAGGGGATGACAAATCTCGTCCTAATTATTTTTTATTAAACCGTTATTCAATATTGTCTGTTTTTATTGTTTTAATTTTTAAAACCTCCTTTTCTATTTTTAATAAAGATTAGGCCATTAAAAGAAGTAATCAAATTTATTAAATTCTTTTTCTAGCAAAGAAAGACTTTGATCAAAATTACAACTACATCTAAGGTAAGGGAACCCTTAAGCATTATGAAAAAGCAAGAGACTGTGAGTCCCCAGAAGATAATTTTAAGTTTGCTAAAAAATCAGCAACACTTATCATAAGGAATGGTAGCAATGAGCCTACACCAATCCATAATGAGAGTTCCATGGGGTGATAAGAATAACCAATATGCTTTATTAGATGAAGGGATTGTCGTACGGTCTCATTCCAGTAAGATTGGTGGGGCTGCTATGTGTATGGGCTTTCGGTGATTGATTACAAGGTTTTATTTATAAAAAACATGCATTTTATCTATTGATTTGAGCAGCTGAATTTTTGTTATTCTTCGATCATTAATTATATGTTCTTATGGTAGTTTTTATGGCCGCTATCCATGGGTTTCTCCAGTGATCAATTAGATGATTTATTGATGATTCTTGGCTATTGTGTGTTAGGGTATTCACAGATTAACTACAAGGTTCACAACAGATGTTATTCTACAACTTCCTACACTTTCGTTTGTGTTTTTTGGGAAAGTTGACAGTTGCTAACACAGTTGCTCTCTATTAAGTAACTGGCAGAAACAATTCAAAGCAGCTGAGGCAGAACATGATTTCTGCAAAACTATATCCTTTAGGAATTTCAATTTCCATTAATTTCAATCTTTAGGCCCTCTATAGTATCCTATATTTTTGCTTGAAGATTAGTATTCATGTTTATAAAACAAGATAAACCCATAATAAATTGACCATATATATTTCAAACACATCGCCTTCAATTACAAGACTAGAATTAAACTTAGCACAATGAATTGTGTTAAGTTTAAATTTACCATAAGGAGGACGATTCTATCTCATAATCCGTACAAGGGGACACTCCTCTTCGGATAACAGTAGAAGAGCCCTACCCCACGGATTGATGCCTTAAAAACTAGAAGTCCAGATCGGGTTTACAATGGAAGGTTGGTTAGAATTGAGTAAGGCTCTATCTCACCAACCTTATCACTTCGATATCCTACACAAATAAGATCCACATTGCTCTGGAAATGAGAAGAATTCAAATTATGATATATTGTCTTCAAGTTACGGGGTAGTAGGTATTCTGGATTAGTTTATCTGCTGATTGAGTCTGTTGCTTGAAAATTGTGTTACTGGTAAGATGATCCTTGTTAAGACCATCTTGGCTATAGTCATGGTTTAGGTTTGATATTGTGGTTTGGATAATCATGGGAAACATTTGTAGGGCTTCTCATGCTTTCTTGTAAGGTTTTCTTTTGGTTTGGATAAGAGATTGCATCTTGGGCAATCTCTAGATTATACATACTTTCTATTCTATTCTATTTATAAACTTTACTAACTTACCAAAAAACAAAAGTAAGTTTCAAATTCTGTTGCTTGAGAAGAAAAGTCTTAAAGGGGACGGGAAGGTGGTCAATGGGATCTTTCGGAAAGGAATTTATTTCTTGTTATCCATAAACTCCAAAGACATGCAAGAGAAAAGAAATGCGGTTGATTATAACATTGTCTAGACCTCTTTGAACTGGCATTAAGCTTGAGCTAGTCCTTAAGTGAAGCAACGTTGGAATCAGAAGGTTCCAAAACATTTTATTATAGGGACAGACTATTTTTATATAATTTTAGAGTGAATGATTAAAATAAATCACTCCAATGTAGAACATAAATCACAAATTCTGATTTTAGAGTGAATGATTAAAACAACACTTAGTGCTATTGTACATGCACCAAGCCCTGATCTTAGCAAAGTAGCACATAAATGGGAACACAAATCCTAGCAAAAAATTGCAGAAAATTTGGTAAACTCAAGAATGAGAGAGAGGCAAAAAAACTACACAAATCTCAGCAAAAAAACTATTATAAAATTGGCAAACTCAAGGATGAGAGACATAGAGATAAATAGAGCAGGAGAGAGGCAGAAAACTCACAAAAACCACACAAATTTCACCAAAAAATTGTAGAAAAATTAGTAAAATCCACACAAATCCAAAAAAATTGCAAAAAATGGGTAAACTCAAGGATAAGAGAGACAGAGATAAAGAGCACAGGCGAGAGAGGCGGAAAACCAAGAAAGAGAGGTAGAAAAGAGAAAACCAGTATCGTTCACAGTTCAAACGTTAATTATCCGGTATTAACCAACCAGTTTATTATTTAACTAGCTGATTTTTGCTTTGAATGGTTAAAATTAAAATCAAACTCAAAACCAGTCTACTTCATACTTAATTCGGTCGAACTAGTCGGTTCGGTATGATTTTTATATCATTGATATATATATATATATATAATTCGAGAAAAAGTATTGCAATTAAATAATATATATATATATATTATTTAATTGCAATACTTTTTCTCGAATTATATATATATATATATATCAATGATATAAAAATCATACCGAACCGACTAGTTCGACCGAATTAAGTATGAAGTAGACTGGTTTTGAGTTTGATTTTAATTTTAACCATTCAAAGCAAAAATCAGCTAGTTAAATAATAAACTGGTTGGTTAATACCGGATAATTAACGTTTGAACTGTGAACGATACTGGTTTTCTCTTTTCTACCTCTCTTTCTTGGTTTTCCGCCTCTCTCGCCTGTGCTCTTTATCTCTGTCTCTCTTATCCTTGAGTTTACCCATTTTTTGCAATTTTTTTGGATTTGTGTGGATTTTACTAATTTTTCTACAATTTTTTGGTGAAATTTGTGTGGTTTTTGTGAGTTTTCTGCCTCTCTCCTGCTCTATTTATCTCTATGTCTCTCATCCTTGAGTTTGCCAATTTTATAATAGTTTTTTTGCTGAGATTTGTGTAGTTTTTTTGCCTCTCTCTCATTCTTGAGTTTACCAAATTTTCTGCAATTTTTTGCTAGGATTTGTGTTCCCATTTATGTGCTACTTTGCTAAGATCAGGGCTTGGTGCATGTACAATAGCACTAAGTGTTGTTTTAATCATTCACTCTAAAATCAGAATTTGTGATTTATGTTCTACATTGGAGTGATTTATTTTAATCATTCACTCTAAAATTATATAAAAATAGTCTGTCCCTATAATAAAATGTTTTGGAACCTTCTGATTCCAACGTTGCTTCACTTAAGGACTAGCTCAAGCTTAATGCCAGTTCAAAGAGGTCTAGACAATGTTATAATCAACCGCATTTCTTTTCTCTTGCATGTCTTTGGAGTTTATGGATAACAAGAAATAAATTCCTTTCCGAAAGATCCCATTGACCACCTTCCCGTCCCCTTTAAGACTTTTCTTCTCAAGCAACAGAATTTGAAACTTACTTTTGTTTTTTGGTAAGTTAGTAAAGTTTATAAATAGAATAGAATAGAAAGTATGTATAATCTAGAGATTGCCCAAGATGCAATCTCTTATCCAAACCAAAAGAAAACCTTACAAGAAAGCATGAGAAGCCCTACAAATGTTTCCCATGATTATCCAAACCACAATATCAAACCTAAACCATGACTATAGCCAAGATGGTCTTAACAAGGATCATCTTACCAGTAACACAATTTTCAAGCAACAGACTCAATCAGCAGATAAACTAATCCAGAATACCTACTACCCCGTAACTTGAAGACAATATATCATAATTTGAATTCTTCTCATTTCCAGAGCAATGTGGATCTTATTTGTGTAGGATATCGAAGTGATAAGGTTGGTGAGATAGAGCCTTACTCAATTCTAACCAACCTTCCATTGTAAACCCGATCTGGACTTCTAGTTTTTAAGGCATCAATCCGTGGGGTAGGGCTCTTCTACTGTTATCCGAAGAGGAGTGTCCCCTTGTACGGATTATGAGATAGAATCGTCCTCCTTATGGTAAATTTAAACTTAACACAATTCATTGTGCTAAGTTTAATTCTAGTCTTGTAATTGAAGGCGATGTGTTTGAAATATATATGGTCAATTTATTATGGGTTTATCTTGTTTTATAAACATGAATACTAATCTTCAAGCAAAAATATAGGATACTATAGAGGGCCTAAAGATTGAAATTAATGGAAATTGAAATTCCTAAAGGATATAGTTTTGCAGAAATCATGTTCTGCCTCAGCTGCTTTGAATTGTTTCTGCCAGTTACTTAATAGAGAGCAACTGTGTTAGCAACTGTCAACTTTCCCAAAAAACACAAACGAAAGTGTAGGAAGTTGTAGAATAACATCTGTTGTGAACCTTGTAGTTAATCTGTGAATACCCTAACACACAATAGCCAAGAATCATCAATAAATCATCTAATTGATCACTGGAGAAACCCATGGATAGCGGCCATAAAAACTACCATAAGAACATATAATTAATGATCGAAGAATAACAAAAATTCAGCTGCTCAAATCAATAGATAAAATGCATGTTTTTTATAAATAAAACCTTGTAATCAATCACCGAAAGCCCATACACATAGCAGCCCCACCAATCTTACTGGAATGAGACCGTACGACAATCCCTTCATCTAATAAAGCATATTGGTTATTCTTATCACCCCATGGAACTCTCATTATGGATTGGTGTAGGCTCATTGCTACCATTCCTTATGATAAGTGTTGCTGATTTTTTAGCAAACTTAAAATTATCTTCTGGGGACTCACAGTCTCTTGCTTTTTCATAATGCTTAAGGGTTCCCTTACCTTAGATGTAGTTGTAATTTTGATCAAAGTCTTTCTTTGCTAGAAAAAGAATTTAATAAATTTGATTACTTCTTTTAATGGCCTAATCTTTATTAAAAATAGAAAAGGAGGTTTTAAAAATTAAAACAATAAAAACAGACAATATTGAATAACGGTTTAATAAAAAATAATTAGGACGAGATTTGTCATCCCCTTATTATTTTAAAAGATGTGTAATTGTAAATTATCTTAGGATCCTATTTAGGTCCAACAGAAAAGTTTTTTTTTTGGAAAACAAATGTATTCATTCAAAAAGGTAGATATTAAAATGAGTAATGAAAATCTTCTCCAGCTGTTGAAGTGAAACATAAGCTTAAAAAACATATTTTCAAAAGAAATGTGTTAGACTATTTTGTGAATTCTTGAACCAATTTATATAATAATTTTTTAGAGTAATTAAGAATCAGGTAATAATTTTTCTAACTCCTTTAATTGTTAGTTCTTTGAGTATGTAAGTAAACGTCTAAAATGAATAGCAAAGTACTTCATAATCTAGTATGTTAGTCTCCTCCCTCCACCTTTGCTCTTTGGAAAGGAATTATTGCTAACACCACAGGCACAAAACAATTCATTTATGCACAAAAAAAGAAGATCATTAAGGTTTATCTTAGACAGTTACACAAAGAGAACATTGGAAACATACATCATTTGCTCAATACAGTTAAACTAGCATTGAAATCAATTCAAGATGAACAATACAAGGACCCAACATCCATAGAACTTTAAGAACTCGAGAAGCAAGGTTTGATCAACC
The DNA here is from genome assembly GCA_027563825.1 of Erythroxylum mucronatum. Classification (NCBI taxonomy): domain Eukaryota; kingdom Viridiplantae; phylum Streptophyta; class Magnoliopsida; order Malpighiales; family Erythroxylaceae; genus Erythroxylum; species Erythroxylum mucronatum. The sequence continues at coordinate 8,953,738 of JAOSBP010000009.1, forward strand.
TCTCTAAGGCTATAAATAAGGATTATTCCTTAATGAAGCAAAGAGTTAAAGATTGATTCAAAATAACATGTGTTTATTTTTTAATTTGACTGAGTCCTTAAAGTTTCAGATTTGTGTTTCACGATTTTTTGGTTTGAGTTAGTCAAAGATAGTGACAACAAATCTGACTATATTTGAGAAATTTTAGGCTTGTTCAATTTCTTGTAAACCTATAAATAGGCACTTTTAGATTTTGAATAAACTTAAGCAAAAGTCCTCTACTTCGTTTGTCTCTTTGTCCTCTACTTCATTTGTCTCTTTTCATTAAAATTCCAACATGGTATCAAAGCTCTAGTTATTCTTAGGCTTGTGAGGGTTTAGTAGCAACATGGCATCAACAATTTCTCTATTCCAATTCCTATTTTCAATGGAGAAAATTACCAACCTTGTCCTATCAAATTGAAGTTCTATTTATAAACTATTAGTTTATGGGAGGTCATTGAAAGTGAGTTTGAGCCTACAACCATTCTGCAAAATCCAACCCTAAACTAAATCAATAAGAATGATTAAGAAAGAGAAAAGAAACCAAAAGCTCTATCTTGTCTCCATTTAGCCATGACAGAAGGAATTTTCATGAGTATAATTGATGGATTGTCGTAGGCTCATTGCTACTATTCCTTAGGATAAGTGTTGTTGATTTTTTAGCAAAGGATGGTGCAATTTGGTTCAACATATTTCGAAAATCCATTACATATTGGTGGAGGATCAATAACTTAGGCTAAAGTTAAAAGGATGAAAGGAGCTCTTAATGTACTGATTGAAGATGTTTGGGCTAAGCAAGAAACAATAGAAGCTGATTTGGGCTTGCAGAGATCAATCGGCCCTATCACCTTAATTCACGCATTAAATAAGCCTAATTAGTTGTTTATTTGGCCTAATTAGAATACTAGGTCATTTTCTAATAGTTTAGAGAAAAAGTGTGTGTAAGATCAACTGTTCACATTTCTCACTAGTTTTCTTACAATACTATGCATAAAAATGAGTGAGTTTCTATGAACTTTTGGCCTCCTCTAACCCCCCGTCATGAATGGAGGAATAATAGGAATTAAGTGGCCATGAATGCCACTTAATTTGGCTCGAAATGTTTACTGGAAATCTAGAAACTTTCCAAGCTAGCAGCCATACAACACTAGCTTTCTTTCATTCCTTTGCAACATTTCTTACCACGATCATATTGTGATACAGTCCTAAAACATTCTCTCGTATCTTGGTTCACTATCCAAACCCATTTTATTCATTCTTCGCATGTTCAATGTGTGTGACCTATTATATTCCTGGTTATGTTGGCCACTTGAATTAACACTTAATTCAAGCAAGTCATGAGTGCTATCTAGTAACAAATCATGACCCTCAATTTATCGAAAAGTTAGTGGTTTGGCTACAAACCCTTCTATAGACAATGTTCCCGTGTAATTCGTCCTTTTACCATCTATACCCCACTTTATTCAAAGCATAGTTAAAGTGTCAACTCCCATTAGACTGAATACATCATATTTAGCCCAAGTGATGTTAGTTCTTATCCCCAAAGCTTATTACTTAATTGGATATGTAACTGAAGGCTATCTTCATGACATTTCCACTCTAGCCATAGATTCCCAATTAATGACCCCAACAACAGGTCGTGGGTATCATCTCCTTCTATCAAGAGTGGTGAATCCTTTATTGGCTACTCAATTACTTTCGATTACCTCAAGCTATACCCAATCACCACACTATCAGCAACCTCTGAGAGACAACACAGAATGGAGTCAAAGTACAGGATTAGTATCCAAGATATCCTTGAGTACCTCAAACCTAAGGATAGTTGCACCATTGCTATAATGAGACTATCATTAACACTATGACAGATTATCCATATGATTGTCTCATGGCAGGTCATCCAACGTACTTACTACTCTTAGTAATCATCCACATGTTAACTCTAAACAACTCATGCTTATAACTTATAAGATCCACTACTTGATCCAATCAAGGAGTATAACACATGCTAGTTTGTCCAGATTAATAATGTCTCATCTCATTAACCCTATGAATATGGATAATTTAGATACTAACATAAGTACACATGATAGGAATCTCATTATCATGATCTCATCATGATTGTTGGACCCCGAACTTTCGATAAAAATTAGAAATATTAAAATGATTTTAAATGAGAAAGAAATTGGTGAGAAAATTATGAATTTAAGAAAATTTGATGAATTTAAGAAAAATTTATGAGAAA
>JAOSBP010000009.1:8956100-8977048 GCA_027563825.1 Erythroxylum mucronatum
TGAAGTATGTTGTCTGATCTTTCCAAGGGTATAAGGTAGAGAATTTTTCAACATTTGTGCAAGGAGTTATGATTTTTGGAAATTGGTAGTTCTGTTCAGGTCAAATCTTGGGGCAGCATCATTCATTGAATTTTTTGACCCATTTAGCAATTGAATTTGGTTATATGTTGTTCATGAAAGCTGTAGGTCTTATTCTTATCTTTCATTTGGTTAAAGCTTGTAATTTTTCGCAAAGGGAATGAGAAGTTATGGATTTTACAAAATGCTGCCCTGTTTTGAGATACATTGGGAAGACAGTATCTTTTAGTGTATTTTAGACACCCTTAGGGTTGAAATTGATTTTTGTGTTCTACATGAAACTTGTAGAGTTTTCATGATCTTTCCAATGACATATGGCTTGTAATTTTCTGATAAGTGTGCAAAGAGTTTATTAAGTTTGAAATTCGGAAAAAGAAAAAGGGAAAATTTGATTTGAAAGCTCGCCCCTCGCGAGGGCGACGCGAGCTAAAAGCTCGCCTCTTGCGAGGGCGACGGCTCGCCCTTACGAGACGAGTCATTTTGCCGACTCGCGAGGGCGACAGCTTGCCCTCGCGAGCCATTTTCATCTGACGTCCGATTGACCTGATTCTTGAGGCATCGGATTCGTAGAATATTTAATTTTATTTTATGAGAAATTGGAAATTTTTGGACAAGAAATTGACGTGGGTCTGGGTAATTATTTTCTGGTCAGTGTTTTATTAATTTTTGGACCTATAGAGGTCCGAATTAAGTAATTTCAGTGCTATTGGATTTCTAATTTTTAGACGGAATTTTTATGATGGAAAATTTTGGATTTAGGCCGAGAATATCATAATCATGCATTATACATATTTTAATCTCTATGTGCATTCGGGAATATTTCTGATTGAATTTTTGATAATACGTGCATATTATGACTGTTATAGAGGCACTTTTGGAGCGTCGATCTATCGACATTACTGAGATTTTCAGGTATTAGCTCGAATGTACAGGTGAGTGACGAGATGGCTTTTATCAATTATTATATGCTTAATGTGGAGATAATGGTGAGATTAGGGATTGTGTTTGATTTTGATTGGATTCCGGACAGATGGTCTGATGAATTGGGAGATCTGACATAGAAGTGTTCGTGATGTGTTAATTGTGAAATTGCTTGCTGTTACTGTACTCAATTGTTTTGCCTCTGATGTGATACATTCATTGTTTATATGGACTGCTAAATTGGGCATATGCATTGCATACACAACTGACTGAATATTTGTATATAGGAAAGAGGCACAAATGCCTTGTATATTGTGATTTATTGTAATCCAATAAGGTGATATTTCTGAATATGTTTGTGAAATATTCTGTGATATTACTGAATATAAACGGAATGAATTACATTGATATAGGAGAGTGTTAAATGTACACCCGGATATGAATGGGATTGATAATTGTGAGTGATGCATTCATACATGAATGTATGAAACAGATAATAACAGTTGTGACCGGAGCAGCCACCGAGAGCTACAAGCTCACTGTATCAGAGCCTCGAACTCGGAGGAAAGTAGTGCATACCTAGAGGGCTCTCTTACCCCTAAAAGTGTGAAGTAGTGCATACCTAGAGGGCTCTCCTACTCCTAAAACGCGTTTTAACGCATAATGCACCCATAATGAGACAGTTCAGGCGCTCGGTCACAACACCGTAATAAAATAGGAAAGGGTCACATACGCATGTCATATGCATTTGAGTGAAAATTTGGATTGAATGAAAGGTGAAAATGCCTGATACTTGTTATTGGAAGCATGTGGTATTTCTGAATGTGAACTTGCGAAATAACTGTGATATGCTGGAATGACTGTGAATTGCTTAAGTACAATTATATGATACTTCTGAATGCGCAACTGTAAAATGACTGTGACTTGCTACTGGAGTACAATTATGTAGTATTTCTGAATGTTCATTGTGAAAATAGCTATGCAATAATGGTTATGTGAAATAATGTGTTGCATGAATTGGGTGAACCATCGATGATGGTTCCTCACTGAGTTCGCAAAACTCACCCAAAATTTGCAAATATTTTTTAGGACTCCGAAGAATACCCCGTCAGGTTCACGGGAGTATGTCGACTGCATTCAACTGAAGAATAGAGGTCGAGATCAGTCCGCATTTGCATTAGTGTCATCCTACTGTTATCCATTTATATATTCCGCAATTTCTGGAAAATAGTGTTTTGTAGATGTAGTGAGCCCCAAACGGACTATGGAAATTATATTGATTGTAATGTATTCACTGAGTTGTTTATAAATAAAATTGATTGAGTGTATTGTTGTAACTGAAATTGTTTACAAATGAAAGTGGACCCAACTTGGTTTTTGATTTCTGGTTTCTGAGCTTTTGAGTGTTTCAAAAAAAAATTATACTGAGTTTATTGAGTGATGTAGCACATTACCCTCGCGGGGCACGGACTCGGATATCACCATCGATGTCGGATTCGAGTCACGCGGGAGTGGGGTGTTACATTATGTTAGGTGTAATGGGCCTTGTGAATGAACGTCTAAGTATATATACCAAAATAGAGGGAAAATAATACGTAGGTGATATATTGATAGAAAAAAGACTAAATCTTGTCTATAATCCTTTGTTATGGATTTTTCAATAGGATCACTAGTGGAGGAGTGTCTTCGATTAGGGCTTCCTACTAAGGGTGGTTTATTAGACACTTATTAAGCCCAAGTTATAGAATCATATAAGTGTTGGTATGTCTTGGCCAATACGTAGCACTCGGGTTAACATGGAAATGACATGTTAAGAATAGAATAAGGTAAATACCTACATTTACACGAGCAAAATGAACATTATTAATAAAATCTTAAGAGTAGGAGAGCATTGACTTGCATTAATGCACATTAGTAGAAATCTTTGATGAGAGGTAAGATTTGGATGGGAGACCCAAAAGATGATAGTGCAATATTGTTATACCAAATCTGAGTATAAATGAAGGCAATTAACTTCAAAGAAGAGATCGAAAGGTATGTAAATCATCAAGGTTTATTATATGATGGCTCAAACTAGTACTAACTTATACACGAAGCAATATGAATGCACTATGAATATGCTTGGATGGTCCACGTACAAGAATGACCTAAGATGACCAAATCAAAGACTCATTAAGGAACTTATATTTAAGAGGCAACAATATGACAACACATAGAAAGAACATACGCATAGTGGTTAAGAAAACGGAAGCATTACCTTACAAAGTGGGAGCATTTCTTTAAGTAGTAAGAAAGTGGGTATAATAAAATGGCAAAGGATTGACATCTTCCAAACATATTTTCCATATGGAAAAAAGGAGTTAGTAGCTTGAAATGGATAACTTCTTACTAACTTGGTAGATTTAGTGGAAAAATTAGATAGTTTAATTTACTTGGTCCTTAAGTTCTTGTAAGCATATATAAAGGTATACTTAGAAGTTCAATTAGAAATTTCAAATATTGCACATTTAAACATCTCCAAGAGAGTTGAGAGCTTTTTGAGAAGGTTCTTATTGTGAACTTCAAGTGGGAAGTTCTAAAGCAATTTTATTGTAGAGTGCTTATATAAGTAACATAAGGCGCTTAAAAACAAACTTATTGGTCGATGAACATAAAGGAAGCCTAAATTAGGCTTTGAAACTTAAACTTGATTGTCACATGAGGACTTTGGCAATTTTGTTCAATTCCATTACACCTGAAAAAGTCCTCGTCACACCTAGTAGATGACATATCAAGAGAGATCAATGGAAAAAAAACGAAGTTGAATTAATTTAATTAACAAAACAATCATGTCTAAGTTTAGCAGAAAAGTTTGGGTTCAACCCTGAACTGGTCTAGACCTAAGTCAGTGAATATGGTCTAAGTTAATCATACTTTAAGCTGGGTTCATACTTTTTTTTAGCCTAAAGTTTGAACTTAAACCATATATAACATAATTTCATTTTGTTTATATAATAAAATGATGTCATTATCTTATTTCAACTCCTCTCCTTGTGTGACATTACTTAGCACCTCTAGACTCTTTACTCTCATATCAATCACTTATGCCCTAGTAGCTATGTTTCTACTTTTTCTGTCATTATGTTTCTCACTTAGCGACTATGCCATCAAGCACTTATCATCTTTTTTTCTTGCTAATGCTTTCCTCTTTTTATATCTTACACGAGTTGTTTAAAAATCATATGTTTTAGCTTTTGGGTATCTGACTAAGCTCATTTATTATACCTTTTGGGGTGACATTGTAGATTGGATTCAAACCATTTCTACTTAAAGCCAAAAACACCAATAGTAATAAAAACAAGATCTCTTTAAAGACAAATTATTAGCTCATGATTCTTAGTTAAAAGTAGTGTATTTTAGTTTCCACCTCTATTTCTTAGCTTTTACTATGATTACAACTTTATAGTTTTTGATATACTTGTATGTTTAAAACGTTTTAATTGGTAAGGTATTTGATTTTTTAAGGATTTTTTTATGTCTATTAGTTGACAACTTTGCACTTTGTAGTTATAAGATTGTCATTTCCTATCCCAAAATGGTGTTGGATATGTATTTGATTTATATGTAACATCTTGAATAATGAATTATTAACAATTTTAGTTTAAATTTTGAGCTTCACTTACTTGTGGTCACATCAATATCATATTATTCTTGATACATTTTTCCTGAGTTGTGTGCAACTAAAGACTTCCTGAAATGATGCATGATGGTAGGTTCCTTTATAAAGCTAATTTGGTAAAAGTATTCATTGTTAATTGATAGAGAAGAAGACTTTAATGAAAAGAAGTGGGTATTTCAATTTTGAATTCAAATTTTATGTGTTGTAGTATTAGGTATACATCATCTACTTGTGTCATATCCATTCTTCTAAAAGAAATAAGGAGTTTATTATAATATAGATTAAAAACAAGTTTAGATTGATTTGCTTGAATAGAGGAATCCTCCACTCAATTTTACATAATAAAATTAATCAAAAACAAAAAATATAAGACAAGTTTTAATTTAGTAGATAAGTCATATGTTCGTGTTACCTAGAGTTCTCTATTTCCATATCAAAGTATGATGTTATGAATTATATATAGTGATGATGACCCTACATTTGCATTATTGTTTGAAGCAATGTTACGAATACCGCTGAATTTGGTACCAGATTGGGTTTTAGTACGGTATTATATTGGTATCGGTTAATATCAGGTACCATTTTGGGTAATTTTTTAAATTTATGAAAAAATTCCTGAATTTTTTTAAAAAATACAAAATAGTTCATTGTCATATTGTACAGTTGTACTGTATATTTTTAACCCTGTCTCCAAAAATAATAATAATAAATAATAATCAAAATTTTAATTTAATTTATAAAATTAATTTAATAATTATTAATAAATATGATTAAATTTAAAATATATTTAAAATATATAAATTTCAAATAAATTTTGATTTAATAATTAAAATATATAAAATAAATATTAGTTTATAAATAATAATTTTTAAATTATTTATTTTAAAAAATAAAATATTTTATTAATACTTTATTAATAAATATGATATAAAATATTAAAATAAATTTAAATAAAAATAATTTATTTTTAAGTTTTATTTAATTTATAATTATTATTAGTGATGAAAATATTTATTATTCTTTTAAAAACCAAAAATAAAAATTCACAATAATTATAAAAGTTGAAATAAATAAAATAACTAATTAAAAAAACATTGAAAAAATTAGGAGGGAGGAGAAATAAGAGGGAGGGAGGGAAATTTTAAAAAATTTTGAATATTTTTTAAAAAGTACCTCTATTTTCTAAAATTTTTGTTATCGTCCGGTATTTTGAATATCGGCCGGTACTATCCGAAATGGGCCGATACCGACCGATATTTAATTATGGTGCGGCCTGTCCTTTATTTTGTACCAATTTTGGTCTGGTACAATATGTATTGATATTCATAATACTTTCTTCAACTATTCTAATTGTTCTCCTGTTAATATGATTTTGAATATTTTTACTCAGACGTTTCACTCGACAATCTTCAGATTCATATTTTTCTTGAATTATAGAATGAATAAAGATGCACTTATGCATGATTATGTTGTGAATGGTAAGGTTAAAATATTTAAGTTCTCAACCATGAGGAGAATCTACTACCGAACGAACAATCCATCATTCAACAAGGTTCCAGCATAGTGTCCATGACACAATTTTAGAATATTTAATTACTTCCTCTTATTCTCTGACAATTTTAAAGAAGAAGCAACATTTATGAAGTATTGCAAATTATTCCTAAGTGGATATTTGTTTCAACTATCTTTCTCTTTTGTGTTGAGTATACTGCCTCAGTTTGCTTCCTAGACTTTGTATTTAATGTATACCCATCCATAATTGGGCAGAGCGATCTCGTTGAACCCACTTTGCGGAAGGATAATTGTTGCACCATTGCAATTAGGTGTGCATCGATTAACAACGCTCGCAAGAACAAATTGTGGAGAAGATTTGCAGCCTTCACCCACACATTCTACCCACACATAATCACCACAATTTAGTCCCTTGTTCCATACCTCATCACTTGCTGATGCATGAAAAGGACCTCTTCCTCGACATGAAGGAACTGCACATAAATGTTAAATTAGGCTAAGATTGACGCGAAAAGCCAAAGCATGAGGTGTATATGAGCGTAGCTAAGTTGAAAGGAAGTAAATTACGCTATTTCCTTGTTTAATGCTTCATGAAAAAAATGCTATTACCAATTTTAATAATTTAGTAAAAATGAAGATAATGACATTTTATCAAATAATTAATTAACATGAATTAAAGAATATTTTGATTTATTCATATAATTCAACCATTTTATCAAACATGTAATTACTATAAAGTAAAAATATATACTAATAAAACTAAAATAAAAAAATAGTATACTATGAAATTTTATGAATATCAAGTTTTATTTTCATAATAGACATAATATGAAATTACAGTGGGAACTTTGGAATTTTCATAATAGACATAATAATCGATGTTTATCTGTTCTCCACCTTTTGGGATCAATGTGATGAAGGTTCTGTTGATATCATTGAGTAATTTTCTACTTCTGAAAAATTCTATAATTGCATCCACTACTATGTCATTGGTGAGAGACCATGTTTTGATGAAGAAGTTGTTATTAAAACCAATTGAGTCCCGAAGCCTTTAGAGCGCTGAGGGAATTCAAAGCTGTTTCCACCTCTTGCATTGTGACAGGCTTGTACAGGAATTTAGTTTCTTGTAAGGATATACAATCCTTCATTATGCCTTTAATTAACTCTTAAAGGAGTTAGCATTGGTGAGAGCGTTCGTCTAACCAGAGAAGTAGTTAAGAACCTTCTTGTTATAGTTGCTTTTGATAAGAGATGATGTGATTATCATTTCGAATAGAAAGTGATTTCGTTGATTCATTTCCTAGTAACCACAGTTTTATGAAAGGAAGAGGAGCTCCTGTAACCGCCTTTAAGCCATGCAACGCTTGATCTTTGTGCTGGAATTTTAAAGAAAATAGACAAATGAATTAGAGGAAAAAGAGACAAATGAAGCAGAGGACTTTTGATTAATTTAAATTTATTCAACATCTAGAAGTGCCTATTTATAGGCTTACAAGAAACTAAACAAGCCTAAAATTTCTCAACTACAATCAGATTTGTTGACACTATCTTTAACTAACTAAAACTACAAAATCATGGAATATAAATCTGAAACTTTAAGGACTTAGTCAAATCGAAAAATAAACACAAGTTATTTTTAATAACTCTTCAACACTCCCTCCTTGATTCAAAATTTCATGGATGGAGCACTTCTCTCCGAGTATAATGCACTTCTCATCACTATCTTTAAACTTGTTAATGAACATTATCACCAACTTGTAAATATCGGAGCATATCTCTCCATGGTACACTTCTCACCATCGATTTTAAAAAAGAGTTTCTTTTTATGCCACTTATGCTATGTTTGTTTTTTCATTTTGAAATCTACAGATTTTTTGTAAATTCCCCAACCTCTAGCACTTGAAGCATTATGGTTTTCCTTTGTGCCAACAATCCTTCTCTTCATGGCTGGGCTTCCTACAATTTGTACATTCGAGAATTTTACTTTTACCCTTTGAAGAGAAACTCTTGATCATGTATGCTTCTTCGACGTTTTCACCATTTTCTCTATCCCTCATTATTCTTCAACTCTGCAAAGGTTATATTTGATAGATTTTTAGTAACTTCAAGTGATAGAAATTTTTGACTCGTACCTTTTGGGAAGCGTCACAAGAAGCTTGTATACAACCCTTTGAGTCGGAAATTTTTCACCAAGTAACTTCATTTAATTGATACTGGACATATGTTTTCTCCCATATTCCTTGACACCTTTAGAATTCTTCAATTTTGATATCTCAAATTCCCTTTTGAGATTTAAAATTTGCATCATCTTAGTTTGAGTGTTGGCCTCAAATTCTTCTTTTAGTTTCTTCTATGTTTCTTTAGGAGATTTACATGCCATTATTTATGTGAACCCTGTAAATTAAGATATAGGAACCCATGAACAAGTTGTTGAGAGGAATTTCCAGAAAAGCTAAATCAGTTCTATTTTCAAGAAAAACCTTAAACAATATTAAAGAAACACAGACATTTTATGTATAAGATCTGACAACACTTCCCCTTTCTTTGATTGCTCTATCATTTTATAAGTTTTTTTTAATCTCTAAAACAACTATTTTTAATCTCATAAAGCAAGATAGGTTGCATTCCTAAAATAATCATGCAAAACAAAGTTTCCCTAAACACACTCAAAAGAGAATCAGTGGCATCATTTTCACTCCCTTTCTTGTAAGTTATATGAATGACTCCTCATCATTCTCTCTCCATTTAAACTCTTCATTCTTAAGTAGATTGGTTTAATATCTACTCAACTAACTATTCCATATGCTGATCAACATATGCACTTTATAGCAATAGATAATCATAAAAAACAGTGTGAACTTATTTAAATATGATTGAAAAAGTTGTTCATTAGGCTTTGAAATGTTATAGGTGCACCGATTAAGTAAGAGAGCATTACAAAGTATTTATAATATCATTGATGAGTTCTAAAAGTTTTCTAATGTATCACTCAAACATTTTGATCTACTAATAACCAAACCTAAGATCCAATATAGAAAAATATTGATCACCATCTATTCACACAATAATTCATCAATCATAGGAATAGGGAACTTACCTTTAATGATTTTCTTGTTCAATACCCAACATTCCATACAAGTTTTCCATCATCCACACTTCTTTTTCACTAAAACCATAGGAAACAAAAATGGACTAAGATTGTTTCTCATCATTTCATAATTCATCATATCCTAAACAATGGCTTAAATAAAATATTTTTTAATTAAAAATTTTTGTAGTTCCAAATATATAGACAAAAGTTCCGTACAAGAATGACATTATATCTTATAATGACAAGGCTTTAACTTGAGGAGATTCGCAAGAAACTAAGCAGAATTGACCCTCTTCCTATGCTTAAAAACGACCTTGTTGGTTTGCTGAATTATTTTGCCCAATTTTGCCCGAATGTATCAGCTTCAGTTGGCTTCCACTTTTACTTCACAATCTGCTCGAATGGGGAAAGTTAATTCCCAGCCTCATCAAGCAGAATCAGCTTGAAATAGTTACCAAATGTGGATTTTCCGGTGGACAGGTCAACTTTATGCCAGGTATACCAAATGTGGATTTTCCAGTGGACAAGTCAACTTTATGCCACGTATACTTTCATACTGCATGCATATAACCTTCCGCCGTTCCCCCCTGCTCGTTATCAGTTTGTAGTAGAATATGACTGAGTATGAATCTGTATTCCGCTGCAGCTTGCATGTTTATGGTAGTCAATTGATATCCTAATTTCTTATCGCACTGTCTGAAATATTCAAATTGTTTTTAGTTTCCACTAAAACTTCTCTGATCTAGTGGATTAATCCAGTAGCTAGGGCATTCTTGTGAGTTTGTCTCTCTCTCTCTCTGAATTCGGTTGATCCTTTTCGTCCATAGCATGTAAATGCAGCATGGGAAGGCCAGTTGAATTAGGCAAGAGTTACTTCTTGTCTTTCGGGCCAATCTGCTCACCCAGTTGACAATTTGAGTCCAGCGGACTTCATCACGGTAACACCTTAACCTGTGTTGAATCCTGAGCCAGATTGTATGTGAGTATGAACAATTTATAACATTCCTTCACTCATCTTGATTTCCTGAATTCTCTCAATCCACCAATTCGATCATCCGAAAAAGAGTTATAAAAGCATTGCTCCACAGAAAAGATATATTCTCCACAACTCGGTAGATAAATGTGTCAAAACTATCCCTTCTCTAAAGATGGTACATCTAAGAGAAAGAACTGCTCACTCTTGTCTATCCACTCTTTCAAGACTAACCCATCGAAATGAGAGAACTCAATTCTATTGAATCTCGTAGGTTTCCATTTAATTTCCATAAGAGAAATTTCTGCAGATTCCATTATAAGTACTTCACATTGCTACCTGTGAAAGAATGGTAAAACTGTGCCATCATGTCCTTAATTTCATCAATATCCCTTACTTATTGTGCTTTCAATTCATGCATATGATTCTTCATCATTTCTTCGAACTTTCTATAATTGTATGATCTCTTGCCTGATGCCATTTCAATTACAAACTACCTACTTTGATACCAATGTTACAATTAATAATGTTGATAGTGAATTATAAAATATCTAAGAATCTAGAGAAAAGCAAGACAGAGAGAGATAAGAGATGATTTAACATCAACTCAATCGATGATTAAACATGCAATCATATTGAGTATTCAATCATCTTCAACGTCTTTTCATCATCCATCACTACCATTTGCTGCTAAATCAACTTATACTGAATATTCAAAAACGATGATTTAATGTGCAACTCAATCCATGATTTGGGCTCACGACCTTAGCCCCAATTGGTTTATCGCTTTAGTCATTGCTATTCATCAGTTGCATTTAGAACTTGAATAAATCTCACAAAAGGAAGAGAATGAATGGGACTTTTTGAAGCAGAACATACATAAAACTTCTTGAGCCAAACACACGAAACTTGGTCGGGGTTAGATGAGAAATGGCAGCCTCACATGTAGTAATACTGAAACAAAGAAAGGTAATTGCAATGATCTATTCTGATTTTGCTTTTCTCATCTAACCCTCTGATATTCCAAGATCACTTCAAGCCAAAGCTTATTTGCAGCACAAGTCAAGTATCGAAATAGCTGCAGTAACATTAATGCAGTTATTTATGTAGAAGATGACTTGGCGAGGACTGTTGTCAGTATGGTCTGGCTACAACAATGTTTTAGAGGATTACTGCAGGAATTGCACCGCTCCAATATGTTATTACCTGTCATTACAATAGAAATGAGTTAAAGAGGAGGGAGTATAACGGCAGGGTTTTGAGATAGTAATTGTTGATGACATATGTTAAACTGATATTTTGCATGTGTTCTGCTATTAATCGGTAGATGTCCCCCGAGGAAGTACTAAGAGATCTCCCAAATGGAAGGTAAGTAAAGAATATAGTCAAGACCAATTCCAGACTACCATGTTTCGTAATCCAACTAGATTCTCTCAAAGCTAGAACATTTACGTTAACAGAACTCATGGTGATGTTAAAAGCAAAGGAAGAGTCAAACAATCCGCTGCAGCAAGTTGTAGAATTTGTGAAATCAAATTCCTAAATTACTAACACGGATCTAGTCAAAAGAACCTCTGAGTTCATTCAGACTCCATATGCACACAATGCACAATCAATTTACATTCCATATTCTAAGGGTACTCAGAGCTTTGCTCATTTTACAAGACTAGAATATTTATCTTTGCTTCGTTCGTCCCTCTTGGAAAGAGCCAACCTTTATCTTTCATGTACTTCATAACCTAAACAAATTTTCATTTTGACAACAAACTAATTGACATTCAGCTTTACTGTTGTTTTGCTGAGTGATTGTAAACAATTCACGAATCCCCCATTTTCAAAGACGTTAACAATAATTGTTTTAATTAGGAAACATCAAACATCCATGTGCTGAAATGAGATCTAAAGTTTGGAGACATACCTGAAGCACTGGCAACACTTTCCATAAAGTCTGCAGAATATTTTCGCAACAGAGGCCGTGCTCCTTGAACCTGTGATTCATTATCTTTTATACTTAACCCGTCTGCATATGACATAGTCCTCGGCAGTACAGAGGAGGGTTTGCAGGTACTGTTTGATTTGAAGACATTTCTCGCTTTCGGAGACTGTGATATGAAAGTCACTGCGGAATACTGCGAACAAGCCGCTATTAACGTTTCATCAACTGTGCCGAACTTAAAAAGACTCTTGGTAGATCCTGATGGAGGTTTTAGTGATGGAATTTTCTGCGAAGTCGCTTTCCGAATATTCTCACTGTTCCTGTCTCCAGACGGTTGACCTTGCTCACTCGAGGATGGCTGTCTACTGGGCTTTTGTTTGAAATTAGAAATTGTCAGAGCTGCATCAAGATAAGTTCTTTTTGCTGATTGACTTTCCAACTCCGGCGCCGATAAGGATGAAGACAATTCCGAAGCCGAAGAGGAGGAGGAGGAGGAAGAGGATCCCTTTACTGGGTCATTAGCAGTCAAACTTGTAGACGACTGTTGACTTCTGTGAAGCTCATGAAAGTCGGGTGGTGCAGATCTCCTCCCATCAAGTAGTGCCTCATCTAGAAGAGAAATATTAGGATAAGAAGCGCATGACTCGGGTGCTATTGCTAATGATTTTGTCGAAGAAACATTTTGCACAGACAAATGTTTCTTCTCATTATGGATAGCGTTACCAAACTCCAAAAGTTGCCTCCAGTAATCAGACTGGTTATGTGAGCGAGGAACGGGACTGAATTTAGGAGACCCAGAAGAGTGCCTTCTATCATAGTGAGCATTCTGAGGATGGGAGGGAAACGACTCCAAGATGTTCTTAAAATAGTCATTGCTTGCCTGAGCATGATGATGGTGGATTTGCGAGCAGGATCTGTTGATTGTCGGAGATGTTGGATTGGAAGGTTGATTATTGTGGTTCGTTATCTCAATCTGCACCATCACAACTTTGCCGTGGATAGTTTGACTTTTCTAGTTTCTCTGTTATCTACCTGAGGAAAGAAGATACATTTCCCTTTGTTCGTATTTAAGGATCGAGATTCGAGAGTGATTAAACAGTGGGAATTACTTAATTGATTTTCCAGGTTGACCTAGTCAAATAATCAAAAACAAAATAGTCATGACCTTCCAGGAAATGAGACGGAAAACGCCGCCAGGTGGGAATTACAGTCCCCTACTTCGTTTTTTACTTTTTTAAATTTATTTAGTTAAATTTTATGATAAAAATTTACCAATAAAAAATATTTTATTAAAATTTTTAATCCAAAAACTTGGAAAAAATTTATTTAGTTTTACCAACTTACTTTTTATTTAATTTTTATTGTAATTGAATGTTAAAATTAAATCTAATCAAATTCAATTTTTAATATATCAAATTAAATTATTAGATTAATAAATTTTATAATTATTAAAATAAAATGCATGAATATTTAATAAAAAATCTATATATCAATTTTATACAGCATCAGTCAAATATAACATAATTTTAGAGTAATATTGTGAGAGAAGTATTTATCATCTCTATCAATATGACTTGCATGTTACTTTTTCAACATTTTTCCAGACACAGCTTGCTCATTTTCCTTACTATGGCTAACCTTTTCCCTCTTCCACAAATTGCTCCAAGTTGTTCTATCTTTCTCCTTTGTTTGAACACTTTCTTCCTTCTCCTAGTTTTCCCTCCACTTTGATTTGGCTTTCTCTACTGGTTTTCTGTTCTTCTCTAACATGTCTATTCTTCCTTGCTACTCCCCTTCTCCAAATCTTTGGCCTTTCTCTCCTTCCTTCTTTTTTTACCCCTACTTTCTTGCTTCCATTTAAGATAAAGTGTTAAAACTTTCTTGGTTGCCTATCTCTTTTCCACTTTTAATAATATGTTAAGCTCCATGCCTCTATCCTCTAAGGCCTTTTCTCCTTTCGCTCCTATTCACACCTTACTTATCCCTCCTAACTTAGCCACAACTACTCCCCCATATTTTTTGCCACCTTTTCATGATCCTTTAGCTTGTGGTTTCTCTTTCAAGTCTTCTAACAAGAGATCTTCGTTCCAAGTTTTGGGAGCTCATCACCTTCTCCTAAGCTACACTACACTTATGTCATTCATAAATTTCTAAAGGAAAATCAATAGTGGCCTCTTTTGTGCCCAAAAGGTTCTAAAAATTTACCTAGGCTATCTCCCAAGTATACGAGGTAGTTGTAGTAATTAACTAAGGTCGTCTCCTACAAAGGTGAATTTGGTTAAATAAAATTAATTTTGAATTAAAAATAAAAACAATGTAATCCTAAATACTCTATCTCGAATTATTAAGTGAAAGACTTGAAAGAAAAATAATCAACTAGAATAAAAGGTAAATTGAATCTATCGGAAGCAAAAACGAGTAGAAATTAAAGTGGAAAACTATTGAGAATTAATTTCACTAATTTAATCTCCTATGCATGATTAAGGGAAAATAATTGGTTAATTGTCTTACTAAAACTAACAGTCGGATTCTAAGATTAACTCAAATCATAGACTAAATCTAGCTTTCGCATTAGACAACTTATTATTCGAATTAATTATAAAAATCCGACTACTAATTACTACTTAAGTTAATATATTTCTAATTCTTAACCTAAGCATCTATAGTTTCTCATTCCATATTAAACTTCTCCTCTCGGTACCTTGTTTAATACTAAAATTGATGTAAAGTTTGATCATGTTGTTATACCTATTTAGCTCAGAAACTACAACAATAAAAAAGACAACAATCGTAACTCAATCATGCATAGTTGACTAGAATAGCCATATTAATTCTCAAGAAAAAGGAATCAACCCGTCATAGCATAAACACAGTTCATCATCTCCATACAGTGCAATCTTATGTTAAATGCAAACAGGAAAATGTAAAAGTGATGAATAGAATGAATAAACAAAAGATGGACCAATAAGCAGCAGAACAATAACAGAGAAAGTAAGTTAACAGATAGAAGATAAATGAGTTCAACATTATCAACAAAAGATGAAATAAAGATGAGCAAACAAAATGATGACTTCTCGGACGCAAAAGTTGGTGTTGGGTATTTTGCCAAACTCAAGGTCTCAGGCATTGGCTCTCGCCTTTTACCTATGCTCTCTTCTTGCCCAGAGAATGGTTGCTTAAGTTCACCGACATTCAGCTCCAGCTCTCGCTTTCTGCCTCTGTCCCAAGCTTCCACCTCTCTGATCCGTGATTTGTCTTTGGGTTTATCCTTTGGAAGCCGAATCAAAATTTTAATTCTAAGGATTGCAATATAGAGTGTAACCTCGGGTCGTCTCACTTAATTGAAACTTAGTGCAATGGGTCTAAGCTAGCCTAATTATCATAAAATGCAAACTAAATTAGTTAGGAGGGGGTTTTTGGATCTTTGAGAAAACTAACTAAATTGAGCTAATTGAAAGAAAAGTATATAAAAAGGTTTTTTTGGCAAAAGGAATTAAAAACTTAAAAGATGATCAAATATGATAAAATCCTCTTAAAAAATGAGCTTTGGCTATCATAGTTCAGAATAAATCTTTGTGGGAGTAAAAACCACTAAGTTTTCAAATGATAAGCCTTAAAAAACTCTTTAAGTCCAAGGTTTTAATCAATCAACTCCATTTCTATAAACCTTGTTGAATGCATCTTAGTGTGTGTAATGGGTAAGTTAATGTAAGTGGTCCATTTGAAATCAAGCATCATCTCAATATCAAACACAACTAGGCAAATAAAAGAGAATTTAACAAATCATCAAAAGGACATATATGAGACTTTATATATTAAAGCTCCAAGTTCTACATCAATAAATCCCATAAAACAATACATTGTTCAACACTTGATTAAACTATAATCAATATAATCCAACTACAGAGCATAAATCCTAACTAAAGAGTTCATAACAATGTAGTTAAACATGAATATACTACTCCCCTTTGAAGCCCATTGAAGTTAAGCCATTGCTACATCTTCAAGAGGAAATGGTGCTTAGCCAAGCATCGCTTCAGAAGCAATCGCAACTGTAGACCCACCAATAGCATCCATGGCAACAATAACAGATGATGGAGGCGACGATGGAAAATGGAACGGAATGATGCATGAAGGTCAAGTTTCGTGAGAGAGACGAGAGTGTGTATGTGATGTTCTGTAGTCGGCTCTCTCTTCTGCGTAGTGTGTGTGTCGCTGTTTTGTAACCTAATTTGGTAGGTTTTTAAATGTAGGATCAGTGGGTCGGGTCACACAGTGAGTGATTTTTCTAAATATGGTTTGGGCTTTCAACGGTTCACAGCAGCGACAGATAAGTTCGCCGCGGTGTACTTTTCCCAAAAGGTTTTGCCTCTTTGCTGGATCCTTCGCCGTAACGAAAGAATTAATCTTCGCCGCGGCGAACTTTTCTTGAAAGTTCAGCCTGGATTTCTTTGTATTTTGCCACGGCAATAGATGCTTTGCCGCGACAAACTTTTCTTGTAGCGCCTGTCCTCTTGTTGACTTCATTTCATCACATCTTTTATTTTACACCTTCGACTCCCTTCTCCTTGAGGTTCCTACAATCAACAATAGCAATTTATAGTATCAATTGTTTTAAAAAAATTTAATAGTGCAATTAATACCAATTTATAACAATTTTTACTATTAAATCGCATAAAATAAAAGTACACACTCAAGGATTAATTTAAGCATAAAATCTAGAAATAGGAGTCGAAAAGTATAATAAAAGCTATGAAAGTGTCGCCAATTAATATAATAAACTTGGGCTCAATTAAATTTCCCCACACTTAGACCTTTGTACTCCTAGACAAAGTTTATAAAAGTCAAAGAGACACAAGTGCAAAAGAAAAATTCCGACTATGCTTAAAACAACAGTAGGAAATTGGTAAAAATCACTTTATCATAAATCAATCAAAGCAGACTGAAAGAGTGTTAAGAAAATAAACATTATAAGAAGTTAATCCAAGAGATTGAGTAAAAGATATTTCACTCAAGGTAAGGTGTTTGCTCTCATCTCACTTGTGTTTAGGGATATTTTCACTCTAAAATCTGCTGAGTCCATTCTCTACCATAAGCTTATAACAGTTCTACCTCTCCACTACAAGAACTATAATTTTGAAAATCAAGAGGACTTTTTAAGGTTGTAATGCACGGAAGGCTAGATGGAATGGACGGAGAAAGAAAAAGTATGAGTACATGCACTACAATTATGAAATAGATGTCAATAGTAAGACAATATCTACACAACTGATAACACACTTTTTTAAACACGTATAACAAATATATATATATATATATATATATCTTTCTTTTTCTTTTTCTTTTCTTGTTCTTTTTTTTAGAACACATTCTCAGATTTTTTTTGAAATAACTAGAAGAAAATACAAAATCACCTATTGACACATAAGGAAATGCAAAATAAACTATTGACACATAAAAAGATGTGTGCATGTACTCAAGAATTATGGCTCAAAGGGCTAACAATGGATAGGTGTTTATGGGATTGTATTTGGGTCAAAGGTTTTCGAAAGAATACCTCTATCATGTTAACAAAATTCTAGTTCATAAAGCTTTGATTAAGAATTGAAACAAGTTCTAGAGAGATATGAAATAAGCAGATACACACAAGAATTGAAAAATTCAGACCCAAATATCCTTCCAACAAGGGTAATATCTCAATGAACAACCTCAAGTCTTAAAAACATAAAGTGCTACTTTGTCAGCATGCCTTCACTTACTTTGTGTTGAAAACATCGAAAATAAAATTAGCCAAAACCGACTATAATTTAAAGAATGGGAGGTATTTTCAAAAACTCAAGAATCACTTTCAAACTTATAAAGTCTGAGAGAAACAAGAGTGACAAGAATTGAATGAGGGAGAATTGTTGAATTGAGGCAAATTTTTCTTAAAAACAAATTCGTTTTTGCAAGAGTATGGCACCGCAGCGAAACTAAAGTTTGCCACGGCGAACTGTTCAACTCACAAACATTGCCGCGACGAAAAACATGCATATGGTCGTGCCGATGGCATAGTACGCCGTGGTGAAAAATAGCAGAAACTCAATTTCCACAATCACCAAGTTTAAAAATTATAACAGTATGCATAATTGACTAACACGAACATGTAAATGGTCAAAATGGAGCACAAACAAGAATAACTAAGTAGGAAAACCTCCCCCACACTTAAACATAACATTGTCCTCAATGATAAAAATCAAACCATAATAACAATGGGAATATCAGGGGCAAAAAGAGACAGGGGGAACTTTTATTGGTATGTAGAACTACTAAAGAAAGGAAAAAAGCACAACTATCTTCCTACTGGGGTGGTTTCTCCCCAACACTTGTTTAGGAAAGCAAGTCATCAAACATTGCATAACTAGTCATAGACCCAAAGTAAATAAACAAGTGAAGGAGAGAAAGAACCTAACATTCATGGTGGTTTTTGGTTCTCATGGTAGAGCTTTAATAGGTGGCCATTCACTTTGAGTTTGGTTCCAGTTTCTTCATGTAAAAGCTCGACCATACCAAAGTTGTGCACTTTAGTGACCACATACTGTCCATCCCAATGAGCATTGAATTTTCCATGTTTAAAGGTGAAATGAGCCTTGAATAACAGGACCTTGTCCCCTTCCTTGAAGCTCTTTCTTTCAAGAATCCTATCATGCATCAACTTTGTCTTCTCTTTGTAGAGGCGAGAATGTTCATATGCCTCTAGCCTTAACTCCTCTAGTTCTTGCTGCTGGAGCTTCCTTTCCATACCGGAAGATTCCAAATCCATGTTGCATTGCTTGACCTCCCAATAAGCTTTATGCTCTAACTCCACATGCAAATGACAAGCTTTTCCGTAGATTAAGCGGTAAGGGGACATGCCTATTGGTAAGTACGATAGGCCCATAGTGCTTCTTCTAGGTGTAGGCTCCAATCTTTTTTCGATGGCTTTATTATTTTCTCCAAGATGTGCTTTACCTCTCTATTTGAAACTTTAGTTTGATCATTAATTTGTGGATGGTAAGCAGTGGAGACTTTGTGAGTAACTCCAAACTTGAAAAATAAGTTACCAATTACTCTATTACAAAAATGGGTCCTTATATCACTAACCATAGCTTTAGGAATCCCAAATTGACAAAAGATGTTTGACTTAAGGAATTTGGACACTGGTTGCGCATCATCTTTTCTAGTAGGGACAGCCTCTATCCATTTGGACACATAGTCAATAGCTAAGAGGATATTCACAAGGCCAAAAGATGGGGGAAAGGGACCCATGAAATCAATTTCCCAAACATCAAAGATTTTGCAAAATAAAAGAGGTCGCTGCGGCATTTCATGCCATTTTCCTAACCCTCCAAAACGTTGACATTTATCACATGAACGACAAAAATTAAATGAATCCTTAAAAAGGGTAGGGCAATAAAAACTAGATTCTAAAATTTTTTGAGATGTTGTCCTAGCACTAAAATGCCCACCACAAACCATTGAATGACAAGCTGAAATTATAGCATCAAATTTCTCGTTAGGCACGCATTTTTGGACTACTTTGTCACTACACAGTCTCCATAGATGAGGGGCATCCCAGATGTAATGCTAAATTTCTCTTTTCAGGTTTTGAGCCTGTGCCTGAGACATAAAAGGAGGAGTCAGTCCAGTCATAAGATAATTGACGATATGTGCATACTAAGGTTCTTTGAAAATTGAAGCACTTAGGACTGAATCAGGAAAAGAATCGCAAGTCAGTTCAGAAGAATCCACTCCATGTGTAGCGTCTGGTAGCCTGCTCAAACGGCCAGCTACGTGATTTGTCGTCCCAGCTCAATCCTTTATCTCAATATCGAAATCTTGGAGAAACAATGTCCACCGTATCAATCTAGGCTTCGGCTGTGGCTTCTTAAGGAGATATCGAATGGCTACATGATCAGCAAAAATGATTACATGTGAGTTTAACAGATATTGTCTAAATTTTTCTAAAGCAAAAACTACTGCAAACAGCTCTTTCTCAGTTGTTGTATAGTTGATCTGAGCCGGATCTAGTGTTTTCGAGGCATAAGCGATAACTCTTGCCAGTTTCTCCTCTCGTTGGCCCAACATAGCCCCTATAGCACAATACATGAAAGCTCAAAAGGTAGGTTCCAATCAGGAGCAACTAAAATGGGTGGTGAAATGAGTTTTAATTTCGATGTGTCAAAGGCATTTATGCAAGAATCATCAAACTCAAATTTTTTATCTTTTGGTAAAAGCTTAGAAATAGGTAATGCAATTTTGCTGAAATCTTTTATGAACCGCCTATAAAATCTTGCATGACCTAAGAATGATCGGATATCTCGAACACAGGTAGGATAAGGCAAAGAAGATATGACCTCAATTTTAGCTTTATCAACTTCAATCCCCATGCTAGAAATTAAATGACCTAGTATTATACCCTCATTGACCATGAAATGACATTTTTCAAAGTTCAAGATCAAGTTCTTCTCAATGCATCTTTTTAAAACTTTTGCAAGACTAAAGAGACAAGCATCAAAAGAATCACCATAAACTGTGAAATCATCCACAAAATCTTCCATGCATTCTTCTAAGAATTCACAGAAAACAACCATCACACAACACTGAAAAGACCCTGGGGCGTTACATAAACCAAAAGGCATCCTTCGATATGCAAAGGTGCCAAAAAGACATGTAAAGGTGGTTTTATCTTGGTCCTCTGGTGCAATAGGTACTTGAAAGTACCCAGAGAAACCATCTAAAAAATAGTAATGTGATTTGC
>JAOSBP010000009.1:8993133-9005924 GCA_027563825.1 Erythroxylum mucronatum
AATAGAAACTTAAGACATAAAGGAACAAATGTGTAGAAGAATGTTTGGCCTAAATCCTTCATTTTCATTGTCAAAATAACCGTGTAACATTGACACGAAAGTCTGTTTTGTGGAAAAGATGGAAGAAATGAAGTGTTTTCACTGAACTTGCTTTGGTATTTCGATTATAACTTGCACTGTGGATCTCCAAATGAGTTGGTTCTTAATTCATATTAAACTAGAGATATATTTCTACAACTTTCTTAAAGAAGTTGAATTTTAAGTCTGTTTTTAAGATTTTCAAAATTTGGCATGAAATTGAGTCTTGGCTTAGGCTGTAGCACTACCAGGGACAGCAATCATATCATGTGGTTTGAATAAATTGTATTGATGTAGGCGGAATTAGACTGAGGTGTCTTCACCAAAGTTGAAGCTTATTATTTTAGCTTTAAATTGGTATAAAATTTGTAAT
Source organism: Erythroxylum mucronatum (assembly GCA_027563825.1). Classification (NCBI taxonomy): domain Eukaryota; kingdom Viridiplantae; phylum Streptophyta; class Magnoliopsida; order Malpighiales; family Erythroxylaceae; genus Erythroxylum; species Erythroxylum mucronatum. The sequence continues at coordinate 8,993,585 of JAOSBP010000009.1, forward strand.
TTTTGGATATTGGAAAGAGTTATGAGGTATACAACTTGGAGGCATGATCATGCATTAGTCAAAATGTCAAATATACACAGTCTTTGGTATTTTGAGCAAAATTCATTGAATACTAAACCAAATTGGATGAACTTAGACGGAATAAGAAGGAAATATTTTCATTTATTGAAAAGAAGTTGTGGAGGCGAGTACATGGGTGGAATAGAACATTTCTGTCGCGTGCTGGTAAGGAAATTCTTCTGAAATCTGTCACACAGTCTCTTCCTAACTATGCTATGGCTGTTTTTAAATTGCCTGCGGGTTTTTGTAAGATGGTTGAGACGATGTTGAATTTCTTTTGGTGGGGTACGATTTTAAGACAAAAGCGCGATATTCCTTGGATGGCGAGGGAGAAAATGTGTTGGCCGAAACATCTCGGGGGGATGGGTTTTCGGACTTTTCAGGATTTTAATATGGCTTTGCTTTGAAAACAATTTTGGCGGCTATTGACTGATACTTCTTCTTTGTTGCTAGAGTTCTTAAAGCCCGATATTTTCCGCGAAGCACAGTTTGGAATGCAAAAAGAGGTACTAATCCTAGTTATACTTGGAGTAGCATTTTTTCTAGCATTGATTTTGTTAAAAAAGGATGTCGGAAATGTGTTGGAAATAGGAGTACTATTTGTGTTTGTTCTGATCCTTGGCTGCCAGATGAGGAGAATCCTTATATCACTTCGGTTCTGGATGATGCTCGGTTAAATCTTAAAGTGTCGGATTTGATTTCTCAAGATCTCAAACAATGGAATTTATCTTTAATCTCAGCTTTGTTTAATGAGCGAGATAGAGATTTAATTCTCCAGATTCCTCTGAGCTTACATCGAAGTATTGATGATTGGGTTTGGGATCTTGATAAGAAATGAGTATATTCGGTTAAGAGTGCTTATCGTGCTATACATGCCATTCCTCGAGGGTTACATCAGGTTCTTCCTTCTCCTCTTTGGAAGAAGTTTTGGTCTTTATCTATTCCTGCCAAGATGAAAAGTTTCTTTTGTTGTTCAATAACTGCTTGTTTACCTGTTCGTACTCTCCTTGTACATAAAGGTGTGGAGATTTCACCTTTGTGTCCTGTTTTTGGTATTGGGCCTGAATCTGTTTCACACATATTATTAGAGTGTTGTCATGCTAAGGAGGTATGGTATATTTCTCATTTGGATTTATTTCATGCTAACTCTGTTGAGATGCCCGCTTGGTTTTCTTTTGGTTGCACATAATTATACTGGAGATTATCAGTGTTTGGCTATCTCTATTTGTTGGGCGTTGTGGAAGAATAGGAATGATTTGATTTGGAATGGCCTTCAGCATTCAGCACAAGCTATACTCTTTCTAGCCCGTTCGATGTTGAGGAATTGGAATAGCGCTAGGAGATGCCAAGCTGCAGCTATAAATAACACCATTGTTACTCCTCAGGTGTGGCAGAAACCACCAGCTGGTTATATTAAAATTAACACTGATGCTGCTATTTTCAAAGAGTTGAAGCAGACTGATGTTGGTTTTGTTGTTTGGAACAGTAATGGTATTTGTATAGCAGCTGGTAGTAATATCTTTCCGGGAGTTTTGGATCCATCAACAGCAAAGGCTATGGGTATTCGTGAAGCATTAAGCTGGGTTAAAACAAAAAATTTACACTCGGTTATCATTGAATCAGATTCGCAATTGGTTATTCAGAGTCTTTTATCCAGTAGTTGCAATCGGTCAGAAGTGGATTTTATTGTTAATGATTGCTTATTTCTTAGTAATTCCATAAATGATGTTCATTTTGGGTTTTGTAAAAGATCTGCGAACTATGTTGCGCATACTCTAGCGAGAAATGCTTGTTCAATGTCAGGTCTTGTTTATTGGGATTTATCATTCCCTGTTTGTATTTCATTTGCTTTAGCAGCGGACAATTGCTTTTAATGAAGCTTTTTCCATTTTGATTTCGAAAAAAAAACAATTGACCCATTATTCGAGAATCTACATGTGTAAACGCGAATGTCGTTGTCGCTTAACTTTCGTTATGAATACCCGTCTACTTTGTTCAAGTTTCAAATTTACACTTTTAAATTAAATTATAAGAATAAATTCTATTGTGTTTATAAATTAATCTTTAATATTAATATTCATAGGTGGAATAACTCTTTTTTATATATAACTTAATGATGAATCTTTAAGGTTTATCATTGTTTTATTCATACTCATTATTGAATTTATGGATAGGACTTCAGTTTTTTTTAGATGAAACGGAGGAACCCGCAGTCACTACCTTTTAGATGCATACTAGGTAAATTTTCGGATTAACGTCATAGTCTTTAAATCACGTCATCATATATTCCAGTAATCATTTGGGTCCAATACAAAACATTTCCAGTTATACAATCAATACACTTTTTAATTCACATAAATGCGATACAATAATAAAGGAATACAATTTTTAAAAAAATACAAAGAAAGATTGTAGACATATGGAAGTATAACTGATCTAAACCTCTATCTCCTACTTAAATACAATGGCTAGAATCTAATTTGTCTAACTGGAGATCTTCTCCAAGCCTGAAAAATAATGTTGCAATTTTGGGGTAAGTTTTGCGAACTCAGTGAGCGGACTATCCTCGATGGCTCACTCAATCACATAACACAACAGTTCATACTTCAAATTCACACACACTTCATGTCATCATATAATGCACATCATTTCACCATTATTCATATCACATTACATAACACTTTGATCACTTATTCCATATTTCATATTCAGAGCAGTCAAAAAGTTCATTTTGATCATTTAAAACAAACATATCAATTATATATACAATGCATATGAGACTCACTTCTAATTGTTATTGTTGTGACCAAGTGCCTGTAACTGTCCCGTATCTATTGTGGATACCGGGCTCATTAATAATTATCCCTTATTTGTTAGAGATACATGACTCATTTTACATAGTGAGCCAGACGCTCTAACCACCTTCTAAGCTTTAAGCACTTTGTCACTTTCTAAGCTTTAAGCTCTTTTCCGGTGACTACTCTAGTCACAACAGCTTTTATGTTGTCATGCATTCTTGTAATAAAATGCATCACATTCACATATATTCAATCAGTCACTTAATTTCAGTTTACATTCACATTAACATTTATCATCGGATTTTAGTCCGGCATTCAACAATAATGTTGAGTATCACTTATTTCATTCACATTCACATTTAATGAAGCACTTCCTATGTTCTCACATTTATCAAACTCCTCTGACTATTAATGTCCAGAATTGTCTCAATCACATTCATATTCAGTAGTAATTCTATACAAAAATTTAAAACAAAACAAACAATGAATGTGAGATCATCTAAGTCGACTCACAATACGCTCCAATTTAGCATTAGCTTCCATGATCTGGAAACGTCTACATATGGACGTTTTGTCCTGTGTATCCACATTATGCAATACACACATTGCACACACATTACTAATTACAAAATCATATAAACATTCAATCGTACACATATGTATATGTGTTATGCATAATACATGCTCAATTTGACTATTCTGGGTATGTTTCCTTTATTCCCAACTCATGCTCATTCATACTTCAAAACTCATATGTGTCTAATTTGAATTTAAGTTGACACCTCAATGATACAAAATTTTGACACCTCAATGACACAAACTTATTTTAAGTTCATCACTCAGCCATGCACTAAGGTTTATACCTTAATATACTTGATTATTATAATCTTATCAATCAATCATTCACCAATATTATTATATCATTATATGATCACACAATATCCAAACTCTCATTCATTCTTACTTGATACACATTACTCATCTCTTGCAATCATATTAGCATTTCTAAGAACACTTTTATATCATTAACAACTTATAACTTCCAAAGGGAGATACATTCATATATCATATCTTGCGATACTTATTCTTCCTAAGTTCATCAATCAACCATTTACCAATCCTTTCTTAGTGAATTCAGATGACAATGAAATTTGGTGGAAAGGAAGGACAATATGTGAGGAGCTTGTGATTCAAATTTCAAGCTAGTCGAAGGTCCTGAGAAGAAGTTATGGTCGAAAGAGTGAAGGGTGTTGAAAGCTTTCAAATAGTAGTGCACATGATCGTTTAACCACCAATTGATCCTCCTCTGTCATGTTCGTGCAACTCCTTTATCCAAGCCTCAATCCAACTTTTCCCAAAATAAATTTTCGGATCAATTTTTCATGGTTATTTTGACAAAGAAAATGAGGTATTTATGCAATACATTCTTCTAAACAAATGTTTCTTTATTCGTTAAGTTTCTAATGACATCAATTTCATGCAATTTGGTTTATCATTCTATAAGTTCTACCTAAAATATTACAGACTGTTCCCAAATCACAATAGTACATTATACTCAACTTCAAGCCAAATTTTGAAACCCTTAAGGACATAATTAAAATTTGAATCCTCCATGAAAAATATAGCCATATGTCTCTAGTTTAATCTAAACTTAAAATCATCTCATTTTCATTTCTACAAATCAGGATATGGCTAAAATACAAATGCATTTCTAGTGAAAACACTTCATCTAACATATTCCAGCACACATTTAACTTTATTTTCAGCTTTACTTTGTCTCAAAACCATCATCCTACTTCTTCTCATTTCAAGACAATACACTAGCCTTTTCTCTGGCTTTAAACTCACTCTAGCTCACCTTTATAACAGCTACCAATAATCCACGTGATCACACCTCAATACAGAACATGAACATGTATCATCCCTTTATAAATTTATGCATTCATTCTACAACATTTCAGTGATCATTCTAACTTAAAATCATCTCAACAACAACTTATGAAATATTGATCATCATATATGTAAAAAGCAAGGGATGAACATACCCAGGTTTTCTCATTCACGTTTTAGCATATACATATTACCATTTAATGATCTTTCAACATCTAACTATCATCATGCATGTTTCACTCAACATATCAAGAAGAATAACATACTACTTACTTGTTTAAGCTTCAAGATCTTCAAATCACTCTTAACGCTAGCTTCTCAACACCACACGATCATCATCATTTATGAGGGAGAGATTAGGTTTTTCTTGTGACAAATGAAGAAGACAACAAAATGATATTAGCAAAGAAGGGTGAGAGCAAGGCTTACGTTGATAGGGCAAAAAGAGAAGATTGTAGGTGAAGAACATTGAAGAAGATAAGAAGAGATATTAACAAGAGGTGAAGTAACTAATAAAGTGAAGATAGTCCTTCACTTGGGAGAGTTTCGTAGGTTATGGCATGTGGTGTGGCAAGTGACACTTGTCATTTGCCACATGTCACTTTCTTATAGTCTCAACTTAATCTTTTATTTAACTAGTCCATTTGTCTCCAATTTTTGTTCCAATTGTCTCCCAATTTTTAATGACATGTCATTAAATCCTAATGTCATTTATAAAAATTTCCACTGCCATTTGACTCTTATTTCTACTACCATTTATCAATTATCCTGCTACTTGGCATTTTTCCTAGTCTAAAAATACCCATAATTATCAGAAATTTCTCATATTTCACCAAAAATTTTAAATCACTAATTGTACACACTAACTCAATTTTTAAGACACATAATCCATAATTCACATTATAATCACATTAAAACAATCATTTATACCAAGGAAAATGTCAAATGAGTGCATGAACAAATCATTATAATGTGTGCAAAATTCAAGTTCATGTGTGTGTATTAACATTATGCATAAGTATGAAATGCATTTTTCTAATATCTCATTGTTATTTCTCAATTACAAAAAATCTAAGGTTCTAACCGTTAGTATAGAAACGAGATGTTACAGTTAGAGTCTGAATCAAAATCTAATAATGCTATTTTTGTACACTTTTTTTAAAATTGCTATTTTTGTACACTTTTTTTTAAATTGAATGAATTTGGTTAGCTATAGCAAAAATGTAATGCCCTAACATTTACCCTGGAAGTATTATAGAATGTCTAGGGTGTATTAAGAAGTGAACATAATGAATTAAGTGCATCTAAGTATAGTAAGAGACATAATGGTACTTAATGTAAAAGACATGGGTAAATGGATAATTTGTTTGCTTCAACATGGACATACATACTTAGACGTGAAATATGTATGGAAATTTTTGATATATTTTCATGGATTTATGAATGTTTTCTGAGAGGAATTAAGAAAAGAACCATTCCATAAGTAAATAGGATGTTTTTGGTTAAATTAGGTGTATTTTTGTCTTGCCCTTGCATGATAAGACTGAAGTTAGTTGATTAGGGATATGTACCTCGCTGTTTGGATAGGTTCTATTGAATGTACTTCTGTAATTTGGCCATATATTTTCCTTTAGAGCTTAAAATTGGATAATTTCAATTGAAGATTAGAATAGAGACATCTAAAATTTTCATGAAGGAACCAAAATCTGATTGTGCCTCTAAGATTTTTGAATTTTAGATTGAAGTTGAGTTATAGCTATTGTCCCTACTTTCGAACAACCTGTAGTGTTTCGGGTATAACTCTCGAAATAATTAACCAAATTGCATAAAATTTATTACATTAGAATATTAAGACAAAAGGGAATGAAATTAATTTATAAGATTGTAGCCCAATGTGGGAAGTCAAGGAAGAAAGAGGACCAATATGCAAATTTTCTAAAGTTAACACATGGACTAATTGGATTAAGGCATGTGTGACCAATAATAATAAAGCATGCGTGTCTAATAGGAATTAAGCATATGTGTGAGTCTTGAAAGTTCTGGAATGGGGATATGGAGAGGGGAGATGCAGGACATTTTGGGGGTTCTAAGTTTAGATTTTTCTCTTCTTCATTTCACCTTCTTCATCCCATCATTTTTCATGTAAGAAATTAAGCCAATCTTAGGTGAAAATCAAGGTAAAAGTCAGGGATTTTATCTTCACTTTTATCTTTTCTTACTTTGCTTATGAAGGAAAAAAATTATAATGGTGGAAGTAGGATTGAGAGGTATATTTTTGGTGTTGCTAGTTGGTGAGTCAAGCAAAGCCAAAAAAGAAGAGAAGGAAAAGCATTAGAAGAACTACCTTGCCAATTTTAAGGTTTGGGACTTCACTTAGTTAATTTCTGTATTTTTTTATGTTTGAATGTGTAAAAAGATTTGGATGCGGATAAGTTGCTGGGATGATGCTTTGGTGTTATTTTAGTGTTATCTTACAAAGAGATGGTTGAATATGACAAGAGGTTATCATGTAGTAGAATTCTGTCTATAGTTTGTTGAACCAGTCATATTGTTTGGGTCATAAATTAGCCTAAAGACCTCCAAATTGTGTGATTTTTCTCTGGTTGCTTTCAAGGCCTTAGAAAGGCCCTTTACCAGGGATGAACCCCTAGCAAAAGAGGAAGCAGTCATATGGACCAAGGCGGTAACAAACCAGAAGAGGAAAAGGAAAAACCAAAAAAGAAAAGTATCAAGGTAAAAAGGTAAAATCACTTGTGAGAAGCTAGAGAATGCTCCATCTAGTAAGAGAAACTCTTTTTTCCCCTAAGTTTTGTTGATTTACTTGATAAATAAAATAAAGTAAACTAAATATTAACTACTTTAGCTCACCACAAGAATGTCATACAATAATCGAATATAATTTCAATATTAAGAAATACCTATACTAGATTTTCCCATAACTTCTTCTTCTAGGCTTATTTAATTGTCAAAATTCTATAATTTGGACCAATGCGCTTTCCTAATGTAATGACCTGTTACCTCTTAATGTATAATTGCATATTTGAATAGCTTCTCTTAGGATGCACTAAGTTCTTTGATACCCTACAAAAGATTACCTTAATACTAAAAGGAGCATATAAATACTAAAAGAGTCATATAGGTTTGCTCTACATACCTATTCGATCCTTAATTTATATGGAAAAACAATATAAATATAAGTTCTCTTGACTATGTCTATATGTAGTTCAAATCAGACTTGAACTTTTTTCTTATATATCGTTAACATTAAGAACAATACATATAAATCTCAAATATAAAATCTTTGATTGAAGGTTGAATCGAAAATTACAAAAATTCATTATCATTTTGTATAATCTACATATAAAATTATTTAGTCATAAATCATCCTTATACATACAAAAATAACAATTGAAAGGAAGGCAAAACTCATCTAAAGTATCCTCTGACGAGTATCTATATCCTCATTTGGTGATCGCTTTTGAAAAGTAACTCTTGAACTCTCTCTGTTAAAAAAGACCTTCAATTTTGTTCTTCTGCTTTCCTTAGGTAGGCAGATGCTAACCAAAATTAAAACTAAAGTTTATAATGGAAGAAAGTGAAAAAGAATATAAAACCCTAACTTCAACCACTTTTTGTAATTTTTGTCCATCATAGAAACAATTTATAAGACTATTATGTTCTAAACCATGTATTTTTCTATCAAAATAATAGAATTAGGCATGGGCAGAAACATGCTCATCATATAATTCATTTATCTATTTGTTTATATTCTATTCACCATACAACCTCCCTTCAACTTGTGTAGTAGGCCATGTATCACCCCTAAGCTTGTTTGAGAGAAAGACACATAAGAATGAAATATGGTCGTGTCTCAATTCTTGTATCTATTTGTTTATCTTCTCTTAATCATACGACCTCCTTTTAGCTTATGTAATAGACCATTTATCACCTTCAATCTTATTTGATAGAAACATATGCAGACTCACATATGTCTGCTACGATTTATTAGGCCAAAAATGATATTTTCTTTATTTTTTCCTTAAATATGCTCTATTCTTGGCTATGTCTTTCCTTAAGCAACTTCTTCCATAGGTACCTAAAATAAGACATAAAATTAATTAAATTAGGATAATTTCGATATAAAACATAGAAAAATAAAAAATATATATTTTCATTCAAATCAAATACCATCACACTTAAAATTTTGCTTATGTTAAATCAAACCAATCCTAATCACTATCAACGTAATCAAAATTTTAATTATAAGGAAGTTTAACAAATCTATCAAAGCAATCAAAAGTACTCATTATCCGTGTACATACATTATTCATCAACCATCTAGGGTTTTATATACTTACATTAACTTATAATTTTGTGCAAACCAAATCATGAATCCTTAAAAAATTAGTTCTATTGAAATTTTTAACATTGCGTATAAAATGAACATAATTAAGTAGCAATATTTTTCACTCAAGAACTTGATAAATCATCGATAAGTGTAAATTGCATAGGGCATCGTTTGATATGTGTTTAGTCATTAATTCGATCATTTAGTATGTGTTTAGGTTAGAATTATGTTAGTTTACTAATTATTTATGTTGGCCAGTGTTTCAAGGTCAATATTGAAGGATGGAGGAATTTCAGAGGGAACTCGGGTCATAACACAGGCCCACGATCATGGTAGGCAGGTCACGTTCGTGACAAAAGAACTAGGATTGGCCCACAATCATGCCAGGCAGGTCACAATCTTGACAGAAGCACAAAGATTGGCCCGCATGATCGTGACCTACATGCCACGACTGTGATAGAGAGCTTACTTAAAGGCCACGATCAAGTCATATAGGCCACGATCGTGGCCAGCATTGGGAAAAATGCGGAGACACTTCCAAACTCAAATTTTCAAGGGACTTTTTGGTCCTTTCGAATCTCGAAAAAACCTTAGGTGACTAAAAGACAAAAAATAAAAAAGCCTTCCTTACACATATATATATTCGGCGGCCACCATTCATATTTTTTTGACTGTTCAGACAAAGTCACAAGCTTTCAGGTGCAAAAGGTGGGTATTGGGACTGATAATCAAGAGCTTCCATCAAGCTTCCATTTTCCAGATTTTCAGATACAAAAAAGTAAGAAAGCTACCATTGTATTTGTTTTATTTTTTATTTCAGTATGTTTTGTATTATGGAGAATATGGATATTATTGAACTTGTTCCTATTATGAGTGGCTGAATTTATTGTAGAAAATACTTTTAAACTACTTGTTGAACTCCTACTTTGATGTTTTGAATGAATGAATGGTTATGCTTAAACCTTACAATATATTGAGAAATTGAGTTGGGTAAATTGTGTAGGGCTATACAATGAGAGTTGGCACCTTATAGACCTAAATTTATCAAGTTAATTGATTAGTTAGAGAGAGATCTTGACTAAGTAGTTGATTACCTATATGATAGCTTCATAACTAGTTAAATTGGTGGACCAATTTTGTAGATTGAGAGATACATAGTCAATTCCATTTAATTTGGCTAGAGACATTTGATTACACCTTAAGAGAGGGTGATTGAAACATTAGGACATCTTAGGTGAGGCATAATTCAATTAACAAGGTAGGAGGGAGACAAGATAAGGAAAAAAGTGATCTATAATCTTTAATCTTGAAATCAAAGTTTCTGCACTTTTGTTACATTATTTGTTCAATGCTAGTTTGTTTGATTTAGTTTATTTTTCAATTTTTATTATTTAAATATGTGTGAGATCTTACATCGGTTGAAGAGGAGAACAAATTATGCCTTATAAGGGTATGGATACCTCTCCCCACAAGACGCGTTTTTCCAAGGGTGGGAAGAGCAAAACCATAAGGAGGATTAAAGCCTAAAGCAGACAATATCTGTGGGCGCGTGGTCTGGGCTGTTACAAATGGTATTAGAGCCAGTAATTGAATCGTTGTGCTAGCTAGGTTGGTCCCTAAAGAGGGCTAGGCCCTAAGGAGGTGGAGAGTGTGAGATCTCACATCAATTGGAGAGAAGAATGAAGTATGCCTTATAAAGGTATAGATACCTATCCTCCACAAGACGCGTTTTCCCAAAGGTGGGAAGAGCAAAACCATGAGGGGCTTAGAGCCTAAAGTGGACAATATCTGTTGGCGGGTAGTCTGGATTGTTACAAATAGTATCAAAGCCGATACTCGAATCGTTGTGCCAGCTAGGCTGAGCCCTAAAAAGGCCTGGCCCCTAAGGGAGGTGGAGAGTGTGAGGTCCCACATTGGTTGGAGAGGAGAACGAAGTATGCCTTATAAGGGTATGGATATCTCTCCCCCACAAGATGCACTTTCCCAAGGGTAGGAAGAGCAAAACCGTGAGGGGCTTGGAGCCCAAAGCGGACAATATCTGTGGACGGGTGGTCTAGGCTGTTACAAATAGTATCAGAGCTGATACCCGAATCGTTGTGCCAACTAGGCTGGGCCCTAAAGAGGGCTGGCCCTTAAGGGAGGTGGAGAGTGTGAGATCCCACATTGGTTGGAGAGGAGAATGAAGTATGCCTTATAAGAATATGGATACCTCTCCCCTATAAGATTCCTTTTCCCAAGGGTGAGAACAGCAAAACCGTGAGGAGCTTGGAGCCCAAAACGGACAATATCTATGGGCGAGTGGTCTAGGCTGTTACAAATCATATCAGAGCCGGTACCCAAATCGTTGTGCCAGCTAGGCTGGGATCTAAAGAGGGCTGGGCCCTAAGGGGGTGGAGAGTGTGAGATCCTACATCAGTTGGAGAGGAGAACGAAGGATGCCTTATAAGGGTATAAATATCTCTCTCCCCATAAGATGCACTTTCCCAAGGGTGGGAAGAGCAATACCGTGAAAGGCTTGGAGCCCAAAGCGGACAATATTTTTGGGCGGGCGGTCTCGGCTATTATAATGTGAGTCTTAAACAAAGCATAACCTAAATTAAGTGGTGCCTAAGCACATTCTCTGTGGGACGATATCCGTTTTTTCCTACAAGTAATGACCTATATATTTGCAATTTTTAGCGTAAAACAAGTAGCTTCCTTTTGCATTCAACAATCATATAAAACAATTATTTAAGCATGTACTTTTATAACTTTATAGAGCATGAGAAGCTTGTTTAAAACATCATCCTCAACCTTTTGACGCAAAAGCAAGAACCTTACCATTAATATGCCTAATTACTTAGGTCACAATTTTGAATGGCTACGAATACCACTCTTAATTTTGGCTTTTTAATTAGATGAAGGTTAACATAGTTAATTTATTCATAGTCATTTTATTCATTAATAACAAATATATAGAATATTAAACTACTTATTAAGCTCAACTTAACTCAATTCGTGTTAAAATAATAATACTCATTAATGCTCATATCTATTAACATAAAGTGATCCAACTTTTAATGATTCCTCTGAATCATTTTTACTTTATTGTTTATGTTTCCAAAATTTTTATTCACTAAGCTATTTGATCGCAGCTTTGTCGTTCGATTTAAGAAAATCGACCTTGAAAACCGGTCAAAATAAATTTATACCAAGGATTGCAGCGTAGCTGAACCTCGGGTCGACTCTCAAGGAACCAGTGTGC